>CAUZXS010000806.1:70000-115000 GCA_963585895.1 Sepioteuthis lessoniana | reverse complement strand
CAAACACATAATACATATACATATACATATGCATGTAGAATCATAACGACACCATAATAAAGACGAGCGACACAGTTCTTTAGAAAAATATACCTCTCACTTTATTTGAAAGGTTGTGCGTGAGAGGGAGTTGGAGACCAAACAGAACTGCAACATATTGACCCCCACTCTATTGGCCATAACAGCGTTTCTTTCCCGTTCTCCTGTGTTGCTCAAACGGGGGCCTGAGGGCCCACCCCGCTGGGTGCTGGCTTTCTCTACCACATCTTGTCACCAACGGGTCTGGTCTCCAAACTAACAGATTTCCTGTCTTCACCGAGTTATATAATAGTTCAACGCCCCCTTCTTGTTGGCGTCACAATTGCACTCATTCAATCCATCCACGGTCAAGGTTATAATTCTGATATTCCCCGACCGGATGCACCTGTTATTTACATAGGTGCATTTCTTATTTTGACAGCCCGGCCGGGTCGTAGGTCAATATACAACAATACAACAAAAGTGACGATGTATTGCCGGGACTACAAACGTGTATGTAAAGTCCGTGGCGGTTGTATTTGGTATGGTCGAGTAGTAGATATGCGCCTGGACGATCGTTGCTGATAGCTGAGGTCGGTCAAGTCGTTGGATGCAGATGGTCGATCGTTGCGGGAAGTTAAGGTCGTTCAAGTCGTAGGATGCAGCTGGATGATCGTTGCGGGTGGCTGGCGTACGTCGAGTCGTGGAGATACAGCTAGATGTTTGATGCGGGTAGCCGTCGGTCGAGTCGTATGATGCAGCTGGATGATCGTTGCGGGCAGCCGAGGTCGGCCGAGTCGTTGAATGCAGCTGGACGATCTGGTTGCTAGCCCGTACAGCGAGTCGTACGTGGGCCAGATGTTGCAATGCTAGGGCAGTCCGTAACAGCGAGTCGTTACGTGGACTGCATGCTGCATTGCTGGAGCGTCGAGGTCGAGATCGGTGTTGGTAGCTTGGTCGTGTAGAGTCGAGCGAGTTAGTGACTAAGACTGAGCCGTGTCTTAGTACTACGGACCAAGTTAACAGACGGGGATACGGTGGCTAAGGTTTTCCAGGCCTTAACACATACGAAGTCGAGGGAGCGGATCGGTGAAGCTAGGGCTTCGTCGTGCCCCTAGCTGTGCGGGCGTATCGTTGACGGTAGCTATGGCTTTGTCGTGCCAAAGATGTTCGGGCGTATCGGACGGTAGCTAAGGCTTTACCGTGTCAAAGCCGTGTCAAAGCCGTGCGAACGAGTCGATATCAGACGGTAGCTAAGGCTGTGTCGTGCCAAAGCTGTACGGACGTATCAGACGGTAGCTAAGGCCATATTGCGCCAAAGCTGTGCGAACGTATCGGGCGGTAGATAAGGCTGTTTCGCGCCAAAGCTGTGCGGGCGTATCGTTTACGGTAGCTAAGGCTTGTGCACCAAAGCTGTGCAGACGTATCGGATGGTAGCTTAGGCTGTTTCGCACCGAAGCTGTGCGGACGTATTGGACGGTAGCTAAGGCTGTTTCGCGCCAAAGCTGTGCGTGCGTATCGTTTACGGTAGCAAAGACTTCGGGCGCCAAAGCTCTGCACTGTCGATGGAATAGGCCAGGAGGCCGCGGCTAAGATTGGCGTTATCTAAGCGCTGCGCAGGTAACGAAACGATAGCTAAAGGCTGACCCGTGCCTTTAGCGCTGCGCAGCCAAATGGACGAGCGAAACTTTTAGTGCATATCAATGCGATAAAAAAAAAAGGAGAGTGAATCTACCACTAGATGTGGGATTCAGCCTTGTCGCAAGGCGACTTTTAGAAAAAAAGAGGGGTGAATCTACCACTAGAAGTGGTGATGAGGTGAATGCAACCACGATAACGTAGGATTCGGCTTCGCAGAGCCGAGTGGTCCCCGAGAGCGTCCGCGTAGACCTCTGTTTATTTGTTAAGGAAAAAAGTTATCATCATTGCATTATGAAGAAAATTAATTTTTGATTTAATGTGTAACGTCTATTATACTTACATATTAAATCAATTCAGATTTCTGTCTTAATTTCTGTGCCCATACAAAGGTGAGAAGTGAGCAAAAAATTCCTTTTGTTGGCTTTATTAACCCCACAAAATCCGAAATCGGAAAAATTAGTAAACATACTGGACAATATAAACATGCAGCTCAAGGAAAAACTACAGCTCAACCAGTGGAAGAACATCAAGGCCGTCACGAACTTGGTTCACAGCCATAACCAACAAAAATAATACAACCTTTATCCAATTCGAATACACACTTGAGCTCTAAAATTGGCAGCCTAATACGTGCGAGTCTCATGAGAGAATATTAGGATAATCAACCACTGACTCAAATTACTTCTCTTCAATAACAAACCATGGATAAAAAAAACTTAACAACTAGCTATTCGACGGTACGATGGGTAGCTTTGACGGTCGAATGTGTGCGAGCTGGTCGGTGTCCTGATACTTTCTCAACTATTTAATATGATAAAAAAACACCGGTATGCGACTCTACAGAGACGACGGCCAAATCATCATTAGGAAGCCAAATAGGTCAAAATTGGATAGCTACGGAAAAAAGATAACCAACGCATTAAAATTGCTTGGATCACCATGAACACAAACCTAAAACTAGTTAACTTCTTAGATATAGCCATAAACTTAAATAAAGGCACATTTAAACTTTATAAAAAAAAAAAAGAGAACGATACACCCATTTACATACACATTTTTTCAAAACACCATACCCTCAGTCATTAAGCAAATACCCAAATCGATTTGCCGCAGACTATCTGATAATTCTTCAAACATCGACATTTTCTACAAAAACAAACATATATATGACAACACACTAAAAAATAGTGGTTATATACAAACACTAGAAAACACCTTAAAAAAAAACCAAAACGCAGAGATGAAAAACCCACTATACCAGAAAAGTGTAACGTCAGACATCGGTAGGGATTTCCTAAATCTCATAAGCAACACATTCCCCCAATCATATTCCCCCTAGCTAAAATGTTGTGTACAGTTGTACAAGAAATATATCCCAAATCATAAAAGGCCACAACAAAAAATTGAAACCCTCCACAACAACATACATTCGAACAAACAATGCAACTGTTGGGATAAAGAATCATACCCTCTTCAAAGCAACTGTCTACAAAAAAACGTAGTGTACAGGGCCACAGTAAAAACTACCAACTCAGTCAATCAGCACATTGGTGCAACGCAGGAAACCCTAAAACAAAGGATATATGCCCACAAACTTTCCTTCTCCGACGGAAGTTACTTAACTAATACTTCTTTATTCACACACATCTGGCCTCTAAATAAAATGAACGTCTCACCTACCATAACCTGAGAAATACTAAAACTCGCACCTGCCTACTGTAAGACATAAAAAGCTTTCTTTCCTTCTATAAGAAAATCGCAATTATAACTCACTCATAACAAAACACCCTGCTAAACAAAAAAATCAGAAAAATTATCCAAATGCTGATGTGGCACGATAATGAGCATCAACGTATATATATATATATATATATATATTGTCATCCACAGACAGACTGTTTCGTTCTATTAGAACTCTTCAGCGTATGTTGGTCTCTGTGTGTGTTCGTTGATGATTCCCAAGAAGGGAATCTTATCTCCGGCATCTTTGAAGCGGCACGGGAGTGTCCCAAAGACCTTTCTTCGTCTATACTGGCACGAAGACCACACAAAGAGCGGTGCCCGCGAAAATCTGCGAGACCGGAAGAGAAAGACGAAGGACGTCAGTCAGTCAGTCCGAAGCAGAGGGTCAGACATTTAAGAAGTTAAGAGTGAGACTCCGGGCGGTCAGTTAGGAGAGAGATTCCGAAGCAGAGAGTTGGAAAGTTCGGAAGATGACCAGATAAGCTAGCATTTTTGTTTGCTGTGTAGGATTTTCGCAGAGTTCTCGCGATAGCCACTAAAGAGTACCAACTTCACCCTCCTGACATATGCAGTTCTAAATCCGTATTTGTCTGTTTCTTTCTTTCACACTCTGTTTTTTTTTTAAATTTTGTTTGTTTTTTGTACAACTTGTGAAGTGCCCACACAGCCGGATGTTAGAAGAAGCAAAGGGGTCCATACCACTAGCCAGACCAACAAAACCCGCCGTTTGTGGGATATTTCATACCGACATGAGAATAAATATCTACTTTCGTATTTTAACCCATACACACAATATATCTCCACCACCACCACCATCCGCCATACCAACACCACCTCCACCTCTAAAAACCTCCACACTCCTTCACGAAAAATCCTACAATACACTTGCCGCACCATAAGTACCATTTTCCTTCAATTTCCACCACAGACGAGTTATTCAAGATGAATCCTGGATTCACCATCTTGAACCTGAATCAAATATTCAAAGTAAACAGTGAAAATACTGTAGTTCTCCATATCCAAAGAAATTTAAGCAGGTATTATCTGTTGATAAGGTGATAGAATTTGAAGGTATAATCATAATAGACCACATAGAAAAAAAGAAAAACTATATATGGACAGTATTATGCATCAAAATTAAGTTAACAGAAAGAAGCAATCAAATCAAAACACAGATGGAAATTCTTGCTCCAGGATTATGCACCCATTGTAATAGTTAAAGCAGCCAGTGGCTGTGAATTGCTACCCTATCCCCCTTATTCAGCCGACTTAGCTCCATCCAACTTTTCCTGTTTCCTAATCTAAAATCCCACCTATATAGTTGCCATTTTGGAAACCATGATGAGGTCATATGTGCCTTGGTGAAGTTTTTGTTGAACCAGGAGGCTACATTCTTCCATGATGGGACAGCAATTCTTGAAAATGGTTGGACCAAGTACATTGATGTTAAGAGAAACTATATTGAAAAATTTGGAAAAAGTGTTTCTGGTTGAGGCTTAGAACTTTATGTATAACCTGCATATATATATATATATATATATATATTGGTACTCTTTTTGTATGTATGTATGCATGTATATAGATATATATACATACCTACTTACATATATATGTATCTATTCATAAACACATACCATATATACAAACACACACACACACACACACACACTTATATATATATATATATGTATATATATATATTAGGGTGTGTGTGTATGTGCATATATATATATATATATATGCATTTTTGTATATATGGTATATGTTTATGAATAGATATATATGTATATATGTATGTGTGCATGTATATATATATATATGTATATATATATACATGCATACATACATATATACATATATATCTATTCATAAACATATACCATATGTAGTCTATATATATGTTTATCATTGTATACATATGAGTATGCATATGCATGTATGTATATTGTTGAGTGAGCACATCCAAAGTAAGGTTTTTCTGAAACACAGCAAAGGACTAAAAAGAGTACCAAAAGCAAAAGTTCTGCTAAGTCAGGTATATTGCAAGAAGGGCAAGATCAAGAACAAAATGGAAATGAATTGAGGCTAGCAATGTGTACAGCCTGGCCAACAAGACAATAATGGAATATATTTGCACAAGTTTACCTGTGTGCAGTGTATATTTATAATATATTCAATACTTGTACAAAGTCAGAATGTGATAAGTTTTATAAGTGATATAATTTTTTTACTTCTTACAGTTTTTTTATTATAAATCAGCAGTTTCCAACAAACATATTTATATTTGTTTTTTTATTTTTATCTATTATTATTATATAATCCTAAATACATCTGAAAAAATTTAAAACAGTAGGTTAACAATTCAATTTTTACACTCATTTCTTTTTTGTGATGCACAAAAATATCTCATTCATTTTTTCTTCACTTTTTCTCGAAATAAATCCAATAAATAAAGATGAATAGATAAATCCATTATTAACCAAAATATCATAACTAAATTTTCATTGAAATGAACATTTCAGATTTATTAGATTTTCTGAACAAATACTTCAATTCCCAAATTCAAAGTTATTTGCCAGTTTGAAAGCATAAAATGATTTTATTGAATGACTAAAAAAATTATTATTAATGTTATTCATAAAACAACTGATTATTTATGAAAATAAAAAAGACTAGATTAAAAATGACAAACAAAACATGGTTATTTGTCAAAAAACAGAATATGCAAATTATCAAAAACTGCTAAGTTAGCATGCTGGAGGATATAATTTTGCATAATATATGGACATACTAATTTGTGTGTGTGTGTATATATATATATATATATTTATATATATATATGACTTAGACTTATATAAACTGTTTTATAGTTTTTACATTTATGTATCTTATGTTTATATATAGAGAGCAATTCTTATTTATATAAAATCCATCTTTTTGACTTCTGGTATTTAAACAATTTCAAATCTAAAAACTGTTAATATACACAATTTGTGATAGATTTTTAAGAGATTTCTGAGTGAGTTAAAAGCTTTGACACATAGTTTGAAACTTTGGCATTCATCAAAGAAAGTTTTGCTCTTCCTTCGTATACACTCCCAGTCTCATGAAATTGATCAACCAAATGCTGCCATAGGAGAAATTTCACATTAAATTCATCTCTCATTTGTTAGAAATATTTATGTCATAATTCCCTCGTGTTAACAATGAAAAAAGTTTTAACTTTGTTTGCCCAAAGAAAACAATATAGTGACATAGGAATGGATGTACAAATGAGGCTAACATTTTATTTTACTTTCTAAAAATGTTGTCTTTGAGTCACCTGACACATATTGGAACATAAAATGCATATGTATGTGCCAATTCTACCTACTTTTCATGGGAACACCTTTTATGAAATACCTTGTATCTTCTAAATTTTTTTCTGTATTCTTTACTTCAATCACTTCAATCTATTTCTAACACACAGAAATTACCATAAGAATTATCATTTTCTTGCTGTCTTTTATTGTTTTTTTTAGATACAAAAGGATTTTTACCTTAAAATCAATTCTTCTGGCCTTAAATTCAAAATCTTTGGAAGCCATTAATCATTATTTTTAAAGACATTCAATAATTCTATCATATCTATATTCATCTTACCAAAATAAAAATCCAGAAACAGTCAGTATGTAAATTTAGTAGAGAAGATTTAAAATGAAGATCAAAATCAATGATATATATTTTCATTCCTATTTGTTCAAAGACACTGAGCCTATTTTTTTCCTTTCCAATCTTTGAAAAAAGACATTTGGCTTCAAACCAGATTTGATATTCTCTGCGTGTTATTTCTTCTTGTTTCTGATTAGTTAATATGACCTGGTGTGATGATCTCTTGTATTTCCTCTCATCTCTTTTGGTAGCTTTCCAATGTTTTACTTCTCATCTATCATTGTTATGATCACATTGCGACCCAATCACTTTTGATCCTCCTTGGTATCTGAAACGACTCTTATTAACTCACCACTTGCATATTAAACCTAATTTGTAAGCCAGATAGTCTTGATGAATAAGATTTGATCTTCCAATCCCTGACTTGGTAGCCTCTTCTTCTTGACTAAATCAACACTTTGAAAATGAGTTACATATCTCATCACTCAGTCAGTTGCATATTATGGTCAAAGGCAAATAGTCGAAGCATTTCCTTTAGGTAATAAAATCGGATTTATTTTTCCTTATCATTGTTCAGCTTCTTTATACTATTTATAGTTTCAATCTTCTTTAGAGAATGATAATATTACACAGAATCAAAATCTGGTGTACACCTATAGATATGGTGGTTGTTCACTTTATTATAATGATGTCCATCATTGAAATAAAACAATGTATTTGCTGCATCTGTGATAGCTCATGAGTTCTGCCATGACTTTTAAATTCAGAAAGGCTTTTAAAAACTCCTTTACTCTGCTGTCAGAAAAATTGGTTTGGGATATTTATTAGTTTGATTGTTTCATCATTGAGTGATTCTCTATTCCTTTGCTGCAGAGGGGTAAGAACCTCCCAATGAGTGTCCAGGATATGACACTAAACAATCTGATGGTGAGGTTCCAGTGATGCACGAGCTTTGGAGAATGCGGAGTACCCCTTCATTGCCATTGCTCCCAGGTCCACTCTGGCTCGAAATGGTAGCACCTGATAGGGCCCTATCTATGGGTTAAATAGAACTAACTGCATACTTATGCTAAACTAAATTGCTGGAATTAGATCTCCTTGACTAAACGGAATAATTTGAAATAGAAATGTTTTTGACAATTAAACTATACTTATATTTAAACTGCGTACTTATGCTAAACTGAATTGTTTGAAATTGAACTGTTTTTTGACATTGAACTGTACTTACACTAAACTGAATTGTTATATATAGAACTGTTTCGATATTTAACTATGTAAACAAAATCTGTACTTACACTAAACTTAATTAGCTGAATTAGAACTGTTTGAATAAACTGAATAGCTTGAAATAGAAATGTATTTAACAATTAAACTGTGTGCTCCTGCTAAACAGAATTGTTTGAAATAGAACTGATTATTTACATAAAAATGGATTTGGCATTAAATGACCTACAATGGTTTATATGCTATAAAACCCAAACAACCAACCAACCAATTTTTTATTCCTGGTAGGACTAGAATGATTCTTAGAATTGCTTGTGACACAGTGGATAAAACCAGTCTTCCTGTTGATGGCAATGTTCATACTCAACCTGATGTCTCTCTCTACACATGATTCTTAATGTGAATTTTCACAGACATGACCATATTCTTTACAAACCATTGAGTCACAGCTGAGTTTAAGGGACCCATTCAGATGTGAAATCTTTCATGGCTAGAAAATGAACAGTCAAATTTTATTTCTGTACTTAATCTCCAGATGAGTGAAATGAAAGATTGAAATTTTATTTACTGACAAATTGAAAACTTTTGAGAATCTTTGATCCATCTCTTTTCTATAAAAAAATAAGAATTTTTACCCTGCAGACAAATTGACTCACCCAAATAGAAGCCTTACTGGTAAATAATAACCCTTTAATAACCAGTACATAACTACATTCACCCAGATTCTGTCATCACAATACAACACAACTCTTGCTGATCATTAACACTGCCATGTAGTCTTACCTACACAGGTGTTACTACATCACAAACCTTTGAAAATTTTCTTCGGAATATCTTCTACTCTTCAACATTCATATGTTGTACTCAGGTCAAAATAAGCATTATACACCTGGTGTTGCAATTTTATTTTCTGTCAGTATATATAGGAGTAGATCTATAATCCAATTGTATTGTATGCTCAATCACTGAGGCATACAGATACAGCAACTGTATACCCTGCAGAGGAGTAAGACACCCGCTAAAAAAAGAGTGTTTTAAGTATGACACTAAACTGCATCCAGAGGTGAGACTCCAGTTCAAGAGATCATCACACCTGGTCATATTAAGGAGTATGAAATCACTTGTCCCCTATGACCCACTGTAGTAGAACCCGTTAGGGTCCTATTTATCAGTCAAAATTTGAAAATTATTAGTTTTAGACAGAAATACTTGAAACAATATAATGGAATGCAAATAAATGTCTATTCTTATTAAATGGGAATAATTACTTGAAACCATACAATTATTTATTAGATAAAAAATGTGAAATCATATAACTGTAGGTAAACAAATATTATTTAATAGGAATAGTCACATGAAACTCTGATTAAATAGAGTATAAATTATGAATATTAAGAATAATTACTTGAAGTAATAACCAAGCCATTGGTCTAATGAGTAGAGTGTTCGCCAATGGTCCGGGAGACTGAGGTTTGATCCCAGGTAGAGTCATACCAAAGACTCAAAAAATGGTACTTGATACCGCCTTGCTTAACACTCAGCATTATAAGGTAGGGATCAAGGGTAAAGTGGAGCAGCCCTTCCCTACACCTTGGTATAGTAGCTATTGAAAAAGGAGCCTTTGAGTCACCCTCAACTAAGGTTGCCAACTTTACTTTTCTTTATAATTGTTTACAAATTATTATTATCCTTCATAACTTGATATCATAAAATTGCTTGAAAAAATATATCATCATTAAATAACTCAAGGGTTGACATTACATAAAACCAACCATCCAACCATTCAACAAATTATATTGTCGTCAAATATTAAAATGATTATACAAAATATGCTGCTTTATAATAAGCATGAAGAAATTAGTTTCTCTAGATATGTGTAGCATCTAATTATGATAGCCAAGCTTTATTACTTCTTATATTTTCCTCATTTGCTTAATTTTGATTGACTTTTTGTCAAAACTCACTTCGGTCATGACAGCCAGGATTAGTGTGCATCAAAAACAACATTGACAGATAAGCACTTATCTGATCTTATTCTTATTTGTCAGTTCAATATTTGTGTTTATACATTAATAGTGATAATAATATATTTTATCTGTTTTTATTGATTTTTTAGATGAAGATTGTCAGTCATCACCATAATTATTATTAATTCTAACTGGGAGTTTTCTTCATTTTCTTAATTTTGGTTGTAGACAGATCTTGATATATATCAAAGCAAATATTTTCATTTTCTTCCCAAAGATAAAATAGTTCTGGAAAAATATTTCCTTATTTGTAAATTCTAGCTCTTTTTGTAAAAGTGAGATGATGTGTCCATCTTTGATCATGTGACTGAATTACTGCTTTACATGATTAAAGCAATAAAAACTAACAATAATTATGTTATATTATTAAAATCATTAGAAGTTCATTGAATCAGGAATTCTTAAACTCAATAACAAAACAACAGTACATGAAAATAGATTTTAGACTAAAAAGTAAAAAAAAAAACTAAACATAATTTTCAGAGTGCCTGTCCCAATATTTGTTTCAATAAGATGCAACTTTCTTTTTTTCTCTTTTCCCAAACAGATGGCAGCATTTTACAAAATGGCTGGCTGACAGCGTCAATTGATTCTACACCCAAATTCTCTACCAGATCCTAAATATCTAGGCATGTAGAGAATTTATCCTTGGCTTTTAGAGAATATTTTTGTAAAGTGCTCTCAACTGCAAGGAAAAGAGAAATAAAGTGAATCAACTGATTAGAATCACTATATGTAGCAATAAACGTGTGTGTGTGTGCATGTGTGTGTGTGTGTGTGTGTTCAGTCTTGGTGAAAATATATAGTCAAAATATATTTTCAGAGAACCATAGAAAAGTTGATTAATGAAACTGACAGAATGGCTAAATCTGTCAACAAGATTTGAACTTGAATGATAAAACCTGATTTATAAAATTTCATTGCCGTCCAAATTAGTTTTCATCTCTGTAACTATAAAGAAATGCAGGAAGACTCCTTCATCCTTTCAGAATAGATTTGCAGACTTTCATTGGACTGAGAAAAATTTGGTTTATTAAATAAGAATAAAAACAATTTTTATTTTCCAAGTTGAATAACATTTTACTTTTCTAACTTCAACAATATTTTAGGTAACTTCTTAATTCCATCCTCCCAGAGCTATTTTCTATCTTCCATTGCAAAGAATTGTTTGAGTTGGATTTTTCAGTCTTATAAAGTTTTTTTTTTATTTTTGGATTTTTCTTAAGAGCAAAATAAAGCTGCTTGAATAGGATATTTGAGTATATTAACTATTTCTTGTATTGTATAACATTGAGTCTTCCCTTAAGTAGAGTAATTAAACAGACTGGATCCTCTAGCCTTTGTGGACAACCAGTCAAGGAGATGGACAACTCTGAATTCAAAATCAGAACCAGATTCCCTAAGGCAAGTAGGCGTTGTCTTCAACTTTCTTTCGGCAACACCTGTAACAAAACTGGTGCCAAACTGCATCAGCCCTTGTCCATTCCAATGGACAACATTGATGAGTCAAAGAAAATACCCAGATCTTCATTCAGCCCCATGCCCTCATGGAGCTAACACATTCAATCATCTACAACAAAAACAGGCCACAACAGTATTCATAAAAAAGTAAATTTCTGAATTTCTATCCTGCAATAATTTATTATTTTACTTGATACTTTTGTATTTTACGAGGAATATAAATTTGCAACTATTAAAAATAATATCCTGACTATAAGACAATTACTTTGTCTGCCCTGTGGGCTGCGACAGTAAAATGCAGATGGCTAAGCTTCCTCCCTCAACCAACTGAGGCCACCTGTTGTCAATGGGTAATGAATCATAATAATCCAGGGCAGGATTCTTATGGCTGAGCATTCCTTGACCCTACAAGTGAGTGATCAAATGACTTACAACAGTCTACTTTGGCCCTTACTTGGTCAGACAGGCCCGATCCAATGAATTGGCTAGTTATGTCAAGCACGAGCTCCTATATCTTTACACCCAACTGTATTCTTTCATCAGCCAACCCTTTTTATCTTATAAGAGCAAGAAGGCAGTGACAGAGGGTCAATTGCATTGAGAGAATAAAACTTTGACTACTGTTAAATTGTACAACAGTAAGTATTGTCTCCTGAAAGTCTGAAATTGCCAGGGCTTACTCCCAACTCAAGTAGTGTGTCCCCGTCTCAACAAAAGGTGAATATATTCCCCCCTAAGTAAATTCCCAACACAAGTTAAACTCCATGATGAATGTTGGAGTACAGGACAAACGAAAAAACAAATAATACATGCGGCTAACTCAACAATTAAAAAAAAAACAAAGCCTTGTAGGGAATATATAAATAAATTTTTTTAAAAATTTGAATTGAATTGAAAAAAGAAAATTATTAAAATGTGCAGAGGATCCCAGAAGCCTCTGACAGGAAAAGGGGCGACGCATGCATAAAGAAAAAGGGACCTCCCGACGTGGGGAGGAGGCTCGTTCTCTTTCAGGCAGTGACCGGCGAAGTGACAACATCTTGCTAACTGGTGGAGGACGCCACGCATTCGTCTTTGGACGAAGCGTTGACTAGTCCTTTCACTAGTAGCAGCTTTCTCGAAATATAAAAGGCTACGAAATGGAACTACGAACTAAAACCCTGGACTAGGACAAACTCCCAAAAGCCACTAACACCATATTAAAAGCTTTAAAGTACCAAATGAGGATACGCATATACCAAGAAATGATTAACGTATTTTTAGACACCTTGACTGGGGGATTCAACCATTTCAGTTGTATTCAGGGAAAGTTCCCTCAGCCATTGAATAGTTGTTGAACCCAGGAAAAAAAAGGAAAATCTATCTCCTATCTGTTGCTGTCTTCTTTTGTGTAGTTCTTTTTGGGCCTTTCTTGTTCAAGGAGTTACACCAGCGAGACGGCATGGGGTAATATAAAATAAATGTTGCGGAGCCGATAAGCACGTCGACCCTGAAAATGATTTATAAGGTAAAGCGTGTGAGTAATGACAGTCAAGAGACAATGAAGGAAACAAAGGCAAGGTAACAAATATAACAAAGGTGACAATTTATTGACGCTTTTACAAGGGCATAAAGTTCGTGGTAGGTTGTGTCTTCGATTAGTTGGTTGGTATCGGTAGCTGGTATGGTTGAGATCCAGGAGAAGCAGCTAGTCGATCGTTGCAGGTAGTTGATGTTGGTTGAGTCGTAAATGTGCGCAGCTGGACGTTTGGTTCGAGAAGTTGATGCTGGTCGACGTCGAGGTAGGTGCAGCTGGACGTTTGGTTCGAGTAGCTGATGCTGGTCGACGTCGAGGTTGGTATGTACCAAAATGGTACTCAAACGGACGAGTGAATCAATAGCTAAAGCTAAGCCGTGCTTTAGCGCTGCACAGCCGTGCAAACGGGCAGGAGAACCGACAGCTAAAGCTGGAAAAAGCGCGCCGATATTTGCCAATGTCTCCCACCAGACAAGGCTTGACACAAGGTAAAAAGCCCGAAGGCCGATTAAAGTGGGGATAAAGGAGAAGGGAGGTCGAAAAGAGCCGAGACTCGAACCCTGCTGGTCTATGTTGCTCATCGGCTCACTTGGTGCAATGTAAGCCTGATGAGGCAAGTAGTTTCATGAACCCAAATGTGGGTCCGGGCACGTATGCCAGGTTATGGCTTGAACTAGACAGCAAGGTTTAGTGCCACACATAGGTTACAAAGGAGTCAATAACGCAGCTCGCCCACCCGGAGGTAGCCTAGTCGAAACTAGAAGCCTTAAGGCCTCAAGTCTGCCATTGTTCCTTTTGCAGAGCCACGCTCCAGACCGAAGTCCAGAACAGGCTCCGGGGAGTTCTTCGCAAAGAAGCTGGATAAAGCGCACCATCGACAGTGAAAAAAGGCTTGTTGATATCCAGTAGTAGCATCGACAGTCTAACAGGTCTGCCTAAGCGTAACGTTCATCTTTTAAAAAATAGGAGTGGAAGTAGAGTTCTTCTTTAGTTAGGGATAGGTTTCGGAAGAAAATCCACTTAATTTTGATCGAGTTACTTTTTACAGACGTGTTAGAAGTAATTTATTCCCTTTTCGTAGCTGTAACCGCGGGTCAGAGTCGTAAAAAGGGCTTCGTCATTTCTGGCCGTACCCGGATGTAATTTTTCTTGGGAGTGCGAGTAATCTGATCTGTTTATGTTTGTGAGCTGGTCGCGACATAACCTCAGATATCAAACGGCAACACAGCTTGCCCTAATTTCTGCTTGACCCCCACAGCCTCTCGGATTCTGATCCGGAAAATGAAAATATAGTTATAGAATCTTTGGAAGACAAACGTCTTACCTAACTGTTCCCTTTCCCAATAGAAAAAAAAACACATTCCTTGATGCAAGAAAGACGGTATAGTCGTATATGAAAATGAATACATACTCTGCTGTAGCACGGAGAACGAGCCGAATCAACAAATAAGTAGAAACCTCTTGTTGAAACACTGATACAACTGGGAGCGAGCGACTCGCCGAAGTTCCAAGAACAGTTGAGCGTGCCGCGACTTGCTTACAAACATAAACAGATCGGATTATTCGTTCGCCCTAGAAAGATTACATCCGGGTACGGCCGGAAATAACGAATCCCTTTTTCGACCCTAACCTGCCGTTACAGCTATAAAAAAAGGGATAAAATAACATTTGCAAAACACTTCTGCCGGAAATAACTTTATAAAAATGGAATTAATTATCTTCGCTAGCCTATATCAGGCTAAAGAAGGACTTATTTTCAACGTCCATTTTTTATTGAAGAACTTTCTATTTACGTGGCGCGGCAGCAGTGGTGTCGCCTTTCCTTCATATGAACAAGACTTCGGCGGCGAGAAATTCAGAGGTGTCACGGACGCTCTCAGGGGCCACTTGGCTCCACGAGGTCGAATCCTACGTATCGTGGTTGCATTCATCTCACCGCCACTTTTTTCCATCACATTGGAATGCACTAAAGGTCCTTTTAAGGACCATAAGAGGTCTTATTCTGCGGGTTGGAGTATCTCTGACGGTCCTTAACGACCAGTCGAAGTAGACGGCTCGGAGGCAAACACGAAGAGGACTCTAAGACCAGCCGGTCTTAACCATTCCATCGGTTCCGCTCGTCCGTTTGGCTGCGCAACGCTAAAGGCACCGGTTAGCCTTTAGCTACCGCTTCGCTATCTGCGTAGCGCAAAGATAACGCCAATCTTAGCTGCGGCCTCCTGGCCTGTTCCATCGACAGTGCGGAGCTTTGGCACCGCAAAACCTCAGCTATCGTCTCGATACGTCCGCATAGCTTTGGCGCAATATGGCCTTAGCTACCGTCCGATACGTTCGCACAACTTTGGCGCGTAAAGCCTTAGCTACCGTCCAATACGTTCGCACAGCTTTGACGCGACACAGGCGTAGCTACCGTCAACGATTCATCCGCACAGCTTTGGCGCCCAAGCCTTAGCTACCATCCAATACGGCCGCACAGCTTTGGCGCGACACAGCCATAGCTACTGTCCCGACTCGTCCGCACGGCTTTGGCATGGCAAAGCCATAGCTACCGTCAACGATACGCCCGCACTGCCAGGGGCACGACAAAGCCCTGGCTTCACCGATTCGCTCGCTCGACTTCGTATGTGTTAAGGCCTGGCAAACCTTAGCCACGTTTTCCCCGCCCGTTCACTTGGTCCGTAGTACTAAGACACGGCTCAGTCTTAGTCACTAACTCGCTCGACTCTACACGACCAAGCTGCCAACACTGACTTCGACCTCGACGCTCCCGTAATGTAGCATGCAGTCCACGTAACGACTCGCTGTTACGGACTGCCCTAGCATTGCAACATCTGGCCTACGTATGACTCGCTGTATAGGCTAGCAACCAGATCGACACACCTCCGGTTAACCCAACGTACTGTTAAAACCGGGATATCGATCTACCAATCATGACGCTCCAACAATGCAGCATCCAGTCCACGTACGACTCGTTGTTACGGACTGCCCTAGCATTGCAACAACTAGCCTATGTACGACTCGCTGTACGGGCTAGCAACCAGATCGACACACTCCCAGTTAACCCAACGTATTGTCAAAACCAGGACATCGATTTACCAACCACGACCGACCTCAGCTACCCGCAACGATCGTCCAGCTGCATTCAACGACTCGACTGACCTCAGCTACCCGCAACGATCGTCCAGCTGCATTCAACGACTCGACCGACCTCAGCTTCCCGCAACGATCAAGCTGCATTCTACGACTCAACCGACAGCTACCCGCATCAAACATCTAGCTGTATCTCCACGACTCGACCTACGCCAGCTCCCCTCATCGAACATCCAGCTGCGCACATCTACGACTCGACCATACCAGCTATCGACATCGCCCATCTAGCTGAAGACCCAAATACAACCGCCACGGACTTTACACACACGTTTGTAAATCTGACAATAAATCGTCACTTTTGTTGTATCTGTTATCTCGCCTTTGTTCCCTTCACTGTCTTTGGCTGTCATTACTTGCACACATTAAACTTAAATCATTTGCGGGGTCGACATGCTTATCGGCTCCGCAACAAGCGAATGCATTCAGCCGAAAATAAAGAGAACCAGCAACAAATATTCATAACACTTCCCAAAAAATATTGAGAACCCCAAAACTCCGGCCAAAATAAAAACCGTGTAGCAGCCACAGATCTATTTCCTTTCGCGAATCAATGCCCCTGTTAAGAGAATCGGTCACTCACTGACCAACCAACTGGCAGAGCGCATTGATTCCTTCCCCCTCTCAGGAACTATTTTTCTGGTCCCTTTTCTGTAGAACGGACAACGTCAGAGAGAGTCTGGAGCTAGCAGAAGAAACATATCTCTCCCACATGACTGCACTGATTCCACTTGGAACACTTCGCTCACTGCTAGCTTTAAACACGCTTCCTACGAACCAAGGACCTGCATACAGACCAGCGACGCAAAGAGACACTTTCTCACTCTCACTCCTTCACGCCTGCTACTGAAATAAACCTTACTTTGTTGTGTTATTAAAAGAAGTTTTGTTATTCATTTGTGTTGCCTAAAAAATATAGTGTTAGGGAAATTAACTATTTCCCTTAACAACTATAACCGTAAAAAGAAAATCGCAATTTGCCCACCTACTTCTAAAATAGATAACTCCAAGAAAACCCATATATCGAATTTTGATGCAAACATCAAATCAAAAAATTAAAAAAAAGCAAACATAACAAGACCAACTAAACTTGAACGTTTCCCTACAATCTAAGATGGATCATAACCGAATCATCATCTGGACGCAGACGACAATAAATAGAAACCAAAACAAATACAAACCAAAAACTAATTCAAACCACTAAAAAAATGGAAATAGAAAAGCCTAATTTAATAAAAAGCAAATAAAGAAAACTCACCAAAACCCTCCATAGAAAACAAAATCAATATAACCAAAACACATGCACACCTCTTATATAATGAAACGGCAAAGGAATCCAGCCATTTTCAAAGAACTTCAACAACATTTGACCAGCTATAATCTAAAACTAAAGAGTTGGAGGTGCCCGTGGTGTAGTCGTTATCGTCGTAGGAAATGGACACGGCGACACGAGTTCAAATCCTGGACCTTGCCGCGACCGGCCGATAAACATAAACATGTGAAGTTACACGCCCGCTGTAGAACAACTATATCCGGGTACGACCGGAACTGACTAAGCCCTTTTTCTTTCTAACAACCTTGACACCTCGTTATAGCTAAAGAAAAGGATGAATTAAAAATTAATAACATTTACAAAGCACTTTGGCCGAAAATAACTAGAAAAGACTAGAACTAATAGTCGTCGCTAGCCTATGGCGGGTTAGAAAAACACTTTATGGCTACACTCATTTTTATGAGGGAATTTCTTATTCACGCGGCTGGGCTGTGTGTCACAGCCCTTTCGTGATATCAACAGGCCCTTTTCAACGCTCGGTGGCGCGCCCCCGGCGAAGCTCATTAAGGAGGAATCCCGCATTCTGTGCGGTCGCATTCACCTTAACTTACGGCGTTGGCCCCACTTCTCGTGGTAGACCTGCCTTTCTTCCACCTACATAGGTATGCTCAAAGGTCCTTTTTAGGACCACAAGAGGTCTCTGTCTGCGGGTCAGAGCATCTCTGACTGGTCAGTAATGACCAGTCGAAATAGACGGCCAGGCGGCAAACACGAAGACGGATTCTATCTGCGCAGCGCTAAGATAACGCACATCTTAGCCTCGGCCTCATGGCCTGTCCGCTCGTTCGCACGGCTTTGACACGGCAAAGCCTTCGCCCTCGTCCGCTCGCCCGCACGGTTTTGACACGGCAAAGCCTTCGCTCTCGTCCGCTCGTCCGCGCGGCTTTGACCCGACAAAGCCTTCGCCCTCGTCCGCTCGTTCGCACGGCTTTGACACGGCAAAGCCTTCGCTCTCGTCCGCTCGTCCGCACGGCTTTGACCCGACTAAGCCTTCGTTCCCGTCAGCTCGCCCACACGGTTTTGACACGGCAAAGCCTTCGCTCTCGTCCGCTCGTCCGCACGGCTTTGGACCCGACAAAACCTTCGCTCACGTCCGCTCGTCCGCTCGTCCGCTCGTCCGCACGGTTTTGGCGCGAACCTCGCCTTTGTTCCTTCCTATTGCTTTGGCTGTTCCTCATTCACAAAATTCATTTGCGGGGTCGACATACTAAACGGCTACGCAACAACGTGACTGACTGCATTTCACATAGCACTAATACCCTGGGGAAAGGTATGAATCCAATTATTCTCCCTCCAGCTATGTGTAAATAGTAGGACAGACTGGTCTCCAGCCTTGGTTTGGCAACTAGTCGAGGAGAAGGAAAACTCTGAAATCAAACCTGTTAAACTCCGCTTAAAAAAATTGACCTTGTGTCATATCCTGCCCGAGCGGTGGGGGGTAAGTATGATAATCTAAAACTAAAGTGGCTTCGAGAAACTTTCCACTCAACATTAAAAACTACAAGTATTACAATTACATAAACAAAGATGGAAACAGAGCCCCTAATTAGGAAAGGCATAGCTCCACACCAACTCAATATTGATACTGAACTTCAAGCAAATGCTATCAAAGCAACACAACACAAACCAATAAACATCTGCTCTATTTACATTCCATCATTGATCCCATAAAAGAAACAAAACTAAACTAAGTACTGGAACAAATCCCTAAACTCCACCTACGACTAGGTGACCTTATAGTAGCCGTTCTGTCTATGATACTAAAAATATCCGGTTTAGCAAAAACGCTGAGTCACCCCATGACGTCAGGCAACAAAACGTTGAACGTACGTCATGAGTGAACGTATAGGATTTACACACGTATATTTTTTTAAATGGCCGTGATACAAGAAAATTCTAGAAAATAGGATTCTGATTCACTTCTTCCCAAAACAAAGATGGTGGACGTCGGTAAAGTAATTATTATCGGGAACCTATTGGTCAGAGAAGTCACGTGATTTTTAGCTCCCAACTACGTACGCACCTTTGATTTTGTCCCGCGCAAAATAAACAGTATGTTTGGAGACGATCACGTGACAAGGTTAACTATATATACTCTAGCCTTCCGATAACTCACTCTCTTTCAACTCTTACTTTCGGAATCCCAACCAGCGATACATAGCTCCAGAAACATACAATGGGCAAGTTCTTTCTTCTTATGTTCTGCCTCTCCGCCGAAAGTGACAAAAGGCCAGTGTATTAGGATTTTTGTGTAAAATACTTTATCACATGCATATAGGACACTGTTAATATTTAGTCTACTTGCATACACTGAGATAATAACCGATAACACACACACACATACACGAATATTTGATGAACTTATAGGACTTTACACTGCTATAAATTATTTTGGGCGGTATGCCACTTGTTCCCACAAAGATGGCGGACGCTCAATGTTCAGTCTCGGGAAACCATTGGCCAGGAGGACCACGTGATATGCTTACAACTACGTCGGCGCGCGTAAATTCAAGTCCTGCGTCTTTGAGCACTTACAAGACGGTATTTTCTATAAATACGTCGTCTTCAAGCACCCTCTTTCTCTTTGACCAAGTTTCTCCGCAGCAGCAACACCATGAATGCGCCTCGTAGACATTCATATACAAGGACTCTGAGACGCTTTCCCGTCTCTGAGAAACTGCCTGTTTCAAACCATAGAAAAAGGACATTTTAAATTTGCAATTCTTTTTGTAGCTTAGTTGTGTTACACACACACACATACGAGCTCACACATATACACACACTATTATTATGTTAGTAGAGTTAGTAATGTTTTTATGTATTAATGTAAGTTTTGTTATTATAGTATATAAAGTTGTTTTTGTTCGTCGCCTTGTTTTAAATGTTCATTTTGTCCGCGCCGTATTACAACCATTATTTGTTTCATATCTTTCACTCATTTATTTCACTGGCCTTATTCATTCATTTGTTTTATCCATGTGCTTATTCTACCTTAATTCTAAACTTCAACTTTAAACGAGTCGGGAAGCATAACTACTAAACCCTTATTTTAAATATCAAAAACTAAACGTAAAATAGTAGGGGAACTTAAATACCAAACACAGGTTCATTCTCCTACAAACTTTATTTTGAACATTGGTTATATTTTTTTTACAATGTACTAGTTGATATATAAATATATTTTCGCTTGTATTGGTGTCGCGCTCTGTTCAAAATATAAACAAACCAGACCACTCCAATCCCTTAAAAAAACGCAACGTCCGGCTACGACCGGAAATTATGAAATCATCCGTAGCCCTGACGAGCAGCACTAGCGAAGGAACAAAAAATATCTACTTGTTTACAACATTAACAGTGCCAGCATTTCAAAAGTCACTCTATCAAAATAAAGTGGATAATCTTTAGAAGCCTATTTCAGGCTAAGGAGGGATTGTATTACCGCTGATATTTTTATGGAGGAACTTTCTGTCCACGCAGCTCCGGTAGTGTGATATCACTTTCGTTCAATATATAGACAAGCTTTTTCAGCAGTCGTTGGTTCGTGCCTGACTTCCCCTCCCCTAATCCCTACTTTAATGACCTTCGGGTCATTGACCTTGTGTCAAGTCCTGTCTAGTAGGAGGCAGCGACAAATATCGGCTCACCCGTTGGTATGATTCTTTAGAATCCGGACTCGAAAGCAAAGCTCTCAAGGTGTTATCCTACTGCTAGTGGTCGCATCCGCCTTAGACTTACATAGATATACGAAAAGGTCCTTTTAATAACCATTAGACGTCTCCATCCCTAGTGTTGAAGTATCTCTGACAGTTCTCATGAACTTGTCGAAGCAGACGGCCTGGAGGCAAACACGAAGAGGATATTAAGACCATCCGGTCTTAACCATTTCGGTCGATTCCCGCTCGCGCAGAGTAAGGTACGGTAGTCTTAGCCACAGTTTCCCCGTCTGTTCCTCGATTATGTAGAGCTAAGACGCGGTAGTCTTAGCTTCTCGTTCGTTCGTCCCACGGTTACGCAGAGCTAAGACACGGCAGCCTTAGCCATGACACTTGTTCGCTCGTTCCTCGTAGTGCTGAAATACGGCAGTCTTTGCCACGACATTCGTTTGCTCGTTCCCTGGCTCGGCAATGCAAAGGTACGGTGGTCTTAGTCATACCACTCGTTCGTTCATTCTTCGGCACCGCAACGCTAAGACACAGTAGTCTTAGTCACTCGTTCTTTCCTGTGCGACCAAGCTACCAGCACCAACTGCAGACCAGCTTTAGCATTGCAGCATCTTGTCCACGATTGACTCACTGATCGGACAAGCATCAACACTTGAGACCACATCGACACCCCCCAGTTAAACCTAAGTACTGAACAACCGGACATCGATCATCCAGCAGTCTCTACAAACAACGACAACCACCAGCTGTCTCTACTATCGACGATCACCAGATGTCTCTACCAACAACGACTATTTGACCAGCTGTCTCTACTAACAACGACGACCACCAGTTGTCTCTACTATCAAAAACGACCACCAGCTGTCTCCACCTTCGGCGACAATTCCAACAGTCGTCTCTGCTATTTCCATACGACCATAATTTTGTAACTTTCGACAAAACAAATTGTCATTTGTTATTAATGTTATCTCACCTTTGTTCTTTTCATTCTCTTCCGGCTGTCAATTTATTCACACGAACAACAAAAAATTATTTGTGGGATCGTCGTTCTTATTAGCCCTGCAACATTGACTTGTGAATATTCTTTTGCCCGAGTCGTTTATATAGTTTGCCTTTCAACAACGAGCCACCACAAATTGTGGGAGCAACATATCTAATGACATCCATCACAAACTTCTGTTATGAACACATGAACTATCTTTCGAAAGTTAATTCTGTTAGCCTTTCGAAGACAAAATTATAACCACAGGATAAAATATATCATATTTAAAAGTTCCTCTTCAAAGTATAATAAAGTATCTCATTATCATTTATATTTAATAAGGGAACTTCCAGTGTACAGAAATACTTCCCTCGACCAGCGGAAGAGTAGGAGCAGTTAACGCTAAATAGATACGCCGGGCTTCGGCCCGGCGTGACGTTCAAGGTCAAGGACAGATTCGAGGCCGAATGACTCCCAGTTTGCCGCTGGGCCATCTTCGGGTGGGCGATGATGTCATTGACAGCATTGTATAGCCCTGGACCTCTTGGTCCAGTTTAAACTATAATCAGGCATCCGTGCCTGGACCCATGTTTGAGTCCATGTCCTGCAAGACTCATCAAGCTCACATTGCACCAAGTGAGCCGATGACCAGCATAGTCCAGCAGGGTTCGAGTTTCGACTCGACCCCGACCTTCCCTTCCCTCAATTCCCACTATAATTGACCTTCCGCTCACTGACCTTGTGTCAGTTTCTGTCTGGTGAGAAGCAGAAACAAATAAAGCCAGGTTTCGGTTTGGACCTGTGTTCAAGTTCAAAGACAGATTCGAAGCCGAATCACTTCCGCTTTTGGCTGGAATTCCTTCGGGTGGGCGATGATGTTATTGACAGCATTGTATAGCCCTGGCCCTCTTGGTCCAGTTTAAGCTATAATCAGACATCCGTGTCTGGACTCTCATGTTTGAGTCCAAGTCCTGTTAGGTTCATCACGCTCACATTGCACTAAGTGAGCCGATGACCAGCATAGTCTTGCAGGGTTCGAATCTCGGCTCGAGCCCGACCGCCCTTTCACTCAATTCCCACTATAAACCGACCTTCGAGTCATTGACCTTGTGTCAAGACCAGTCTGGTGGGAGGCAGAGGCAAACATCAACCTCGGCGGCTGGGCTTTGGCTCGGCACGGTGGTCAAGGTCAAAGACAGATTTGAGGCCAAATGAGTCCCGGCTTCGGCTTGGCCACCTTCGGGTTGGCGAAGATGTCATTGATAGCATTAGATAGCATTGGTTCGCTAGGTCTAGTTGAAGCTATAATCAGGCATTCGTGTCTGGACCCATGTTTGAGTTTATGTTTTGCAAAGCTTATCAGGTTCACATTGCACTAAGTGAGTCCATGATCAGCATACTTCAGCAGGGCTCGAGCTTCGGCTGATACTACGAGACAATGATGCAGTAGACCAGCCCCAGCTTAACCCAGCAACCTTCCTGCGCAATCAAGCACCAGCACCAACAGCAGACCAGCCCCAGCTTAACCCAGCAGCACGACCTGGCTACATCACCTAGTCCACGAGCGACTCACTGTTCGAACTAGCATCAACACTTCAAGACCATTTCGATACCTTCCCCTCCTGGTTAAACCAAACTACTGCACAACCGGGACATCGATCATCCAGCCTTTACGACTAATGCATCCACATCATTGACCGTTCGCAGCAACATCTACAACCTCACCATACTGGAATACCTAATATCTGCACCAAGCACAGAGACCATCTTCACCTTCTAGACGCACTGTCACCACAAACTATTAGACAACTGAGTCTAAGGCTTTACACAACACAGACTTTCGACACCAACAGAGACGACACCGACGTGATACAACTACGATTTCTGCACCCATACACTTTTTGTGTAAGATTCGATCAAGAAAACTTGAATTTAATCTTATCCACTTGCTTCTGTCATTTCTCCAGTCCTCTGTCAATAAACACACAACAAACAACTAATACCTTATCGCGGGATCGACGCACACATATACCGTTCACGAAACAATCTTAATAGTCACAACACTGTAAACAGGTGCCAGAAAACCAATAAAAAGGCAAATACCTTGAAAAATAATCAACAGCAATAACTTCTGCATAAACAATACACATCACAAACTTATCTCAATCCATCTACAGACACCTACTCAGCTATTATGTTCTCAAGCTGCATGGACTATAAATGGAAGGTTCATAGCGATCTTTGCAACGATTTCTCTATCATACTCGAAAGCTCACAACTTGTTCATAATGACAGACTTCTTCATTGGAATACAAGTAAAGCAAACTTGGAAGAATTCCAAACCCTTTCCAATAAAAAATTGGTACAAGACCCAAACAACAAAGACCAAATAAAATACTTCATTGAAACACTAATCTCAATAGCGAAGGAAACCATACCAAAAACCTCAACTTCAAACAGACATAACACACCCTGTTTTGATCATGACTGCAAAACAGAAATTGACCTGCTTTGCTTTACGTAAAAGAACGTAAATCAACTTCTCCACCAAAACAAATACTATCCAGAAAATAATCAGAAAAATATCTATGAAAACCCAGCCAACCCCTCTCAAGTATCTCACGAAAAACAACAGAGAAACAACGATTAAAAAAGATATAGCAAACACACTGCCCAAGACCTCAACAAATTCCTCACTCCTGAACGCTAACCAACAATTCTTAATCTTTAAATAATGCCGAGAAATATAGCCTTAACTTAAAATCTGACAACTCTGAACCCTATAATAAACCTTTCATATTACCAGAACTAACTGAAGCCATCCAAAGATAACACAGCAGTCAGCCTAGATAAAAACTATTATGAATTCCTTAAACACTACCAAAAATCACTGAACTATCATTAAACCACTCTCAATGATATTTGGAGAAATAGTAGATTCCTAGAGTCATGGAAAATGTCAACTATCATCCCCAAACCCAAACCAAGGAAAAACAGCTCGAATTCAGAAAAATACGGTTCAATAACACTTACAAACTACCTTAGCAAAACTATGGAGCGTATGGTGAACAAAAGGATGGTTTAGTTTATTAAATCCAACACCCTTATTACCTACTCCCAATGCAGCGTCAAAAACCAAAGATCTACAATGGATCATGAAGTCAGAATAGAAGTCTTTATAAGAGAGACAAATATCTAAAAAAGACATCTCATAGCAATTTCTTTCGACCTGGAGAAGACGTACGAGACCACCAGGAAGTATGGTATAATGACGGACCAACACAACATTGGACTGAATGGTAGATTGCCCAATTTCAAAAAGAAATTCCTCTCAGACTGGAAATTCCGCGTCCGAATCGC
Source organism: Sepioteuthis lessoniana (assembly GCA_963585895.1). NCBI lineage: Eukaryota > Metazoa > Mollusca > Cephalopoda > Myopsida > Loliginidae > Sepioteuthis > Sepioteuthis lessoniana. Next base: position 89,235 of record CAUZXS010000806.1, on the reverse strand, counting down.
ATCAACTCTGTCAAACTTCCATAATCAAGAAGAGGGGATCCCTTAGGGGAGTATTCAATCAGTGACCCTCTTCAACCAAAAATCAGCAACATCACAAAATGCTTGAACCCTGGAATGGATGACTACTTGTATGTTGATGACTTCTATATCATCTCTAGATCTGAATACATGCGCACAGCAGAGTGTCAACTACAACAATGCGTCAAGAAAAATCAACCCATTGACAACCACAACCGTCTTCAAGATCTCCAAAACTAAAATTCGATGTATTTTTGCCAATTAAGGAAAATACATAATGACTCTACACTAATGCTGGACGGGACAGAAATACCGGTTATGGATCAGAATAAATTCATCGGCATAATTTTCGACAAAAAACTAACCTTCATCCCAAAATGCGACAAAATACGAATAATAGCCTACACAGAGTGGAGCGCAGGTCGGCGAACCTTACTAAAACTACAGAGAACCCAAATCCACTTGAAAATAGACAATAGCAAGCTTTACATATGGATCAGCCATGAAATCTTATCAGAAATCTCCGAACGCATAAAGGATTGAGACTCATCCTTGGTGATTTCAGAACGTCCCAGTGGAGAACCGATGCACCGAGGCTCATGAACCACCTTTACAGCTCAGATTCCAAAAGTTAGGCCTCCAATACTACACCATAATAAAATATATATCTATTAATCCGGCATTTTCAATCCCAACCAACAAGCTCTCTTTAACCAAAAAGAAAAGGCAATAAAACCTTTTGGTTTCCGCATGAAACTCATTCTGAAAGAAGCAGAAATCTCACAAATATCCAGGATACCATAAAACTAAGCTTTCCTCCCTAGTTACTTTAACAACTAATGGCAATCCTCGACCTAACCAAACTCACCAAAAAGAACATGTACCCCTGAATCTATCAAGAGACACTCGCCAACATCCAAGAAAAATACCCTAATTACTCCCACATCGATGCAGGTGGCTCCAAAGACAGCTGCAGAACCGGATGTGGAGCAGTATTCAAGAATAAAACATTCAAAAAATGCCTTCCAAAAAGTGCTTCCATATACTCTATGCAATATTGTCTTCACAAAAGATTCCTCTTCCATTCAGATTCATTCTTTGTACTATATCTGTACGATCTATCAAAAATAGAAAACTAGATCACCCTCAAACATAATAAACTCCATGAGCCATACCAAAGAGGTGATATTCTCTTGGATCCCGATCCATATAGGAGTGCAAAGAAACTATAAAGCTAATTTAATAGTCAAATCTGCTCTTGACATGGTGCCTGACTAAAACTCCAAACTACTATACACCTAAAATCAGCCAAATACTGACTAAGAAATGGTCACAGATGGAAAAAAATTAGCCACAGCACGCTTTATCAAATACAAACCATTTTAAAAGAAAGAAAACCAGATCGTTGTAAGACTATAAGAGATGAGACCACCCTAACCCAACTATGCATAAACCACACTAAATTAACTTACTCCTTTATTGTAAAACAAGAGCCTCCACCAAAATAATCAGGTAGAAAGCCTTACACACTAAAACACATTTTGATGGAATGTAGAAATCTTACCCAGTCTCAAAAAAGTTTCTACACTGTAAAAAAGGATGAGAGATCTATTTGAAACAACAGATCCTAATAAGCTTTATCAACAAAAACATATCCACTGCCACTCTTGAATATCCAAACCATCAACAGAATTAATGACCCCAACGCATAACTACAGAACAGTTACAACAACTCATAATTACCGTATGAACACTTTTATTGATAGTACACACATGAAACTCTAGTCCCCTTCAAAGTAATCTCCTCCAGCTGTAATGCACTTGTTGTACCGTTCCAACAACTTCTGGAAGGCCCTATGGAAGTCCTCTTGTGTGAGCGTGTCAATCACCTTCGTCATAGCCTCTTTCATCTCCTCAATTGTCTCATAACGACAGCCTCTGAGCTTAGGGAATAACCAAAAGTCACAAGGAGCAAGGTCTAGACTATAGGGAGGCCGAGGAACTGTCTTGATACATATCTTGGTCAAATAGTCTGTGACAAGGATGGAGTTGTGGACTGGTGCATTGTCCTGGTGGAAATGCCACTGACCCGATTTGAAGAGTGCTGGCCTCTTCCCTGGGAATCTCTTCCTGAACTCCCTTAAAACCTCAACATAGTAACCCTAACCCTAGACCTAACCCTTTGGCCAATAAACTCTGGTCTATTGACTTCCTTACTCCTTCCACACCTCTCATCATCCCTCACAGACTCCCTACCTTCCTTGAATATCTTATGGCACTCAAAAACAAATGCTTGATTCATGCAAGATAATCCAAAAGCAGTCTGAAGCATTCCATACGTTTCTATGGCATTTTTCCAAGTTTAAAACACAATTTTATTGCATATCGTTCTTCTAAAGTGTCCTCACGTCCAAATTGCATTTTGAAATTCACCAGCTGTGACAATCAGGTTTTAGTAGGGTGTATTCCAATTCCTGCTGTAGCTGTTCATTTGAAAATGAAATCATAAGAATTGGTCAGTCATCTCATAAGATGTATAGCAATAAGATACTGAATTTTCAAGAGTCTACGACAATTTTAAATGCCTGTACAAAAAAGTCTGGAAACCTATTGAATGCACCACCTACGCAAATAACAACCATAACTCACAAAGGAATAAAAATCAATGTTTTTTGTATACAATAACCTTGGGTTTGACTTGCAGTAAAATGCAACCTTTATATGCATATTCGGTACAATTGATAAGGTAACACTTAAGAATTGATTTATAAACTAAGTATTTCAACTCATGAAGCCAACAAATGAAAATCAGAAAATTACCTTTATTTCTACTGAGGATAAATTAATTTAAACAAATGAAACCAGGGTAATGAAATCATAAAGCTAGCTTTGATCTGCAGATCAACCTAAGGATCAACTACTTTCATTTCATGAGGCAAAAAGTTTGAAATCACAAAGCTATCTTTGATCTACAGATCAAGTTTAGGATAGATTAATTTCGTCTCATGAACCTAACATATTGAAATCACAAAGCTCGCTTTGATCCACAGATCAAACAAAGGATAAACTAATTTCAACGGACTAGGCCGATATATTGAAATCACAGAGCCAGCTGTGATCTAGTGATGAAGCTAAGGATCAATTAATTTTAGCTCATGAACTCTGCATATTGGTATCACAATATTATCTTGAATCTACTAATCCAATAAAAGATCAACTAGCTTCATCTCATAAAGCCAAAATACTGAAATCACAAAGTTATCTTTGATCTACCGATCAAGCTAAGGATCAACTAATTTCATTTGACAAAGCTGATATATTGAAATCACAAAGCCATGAGATGAAATTCTCTTATCCTTAGCTTTATCAGTAGATCGCTGTGATCAACTGAAAAAGCTCAGGATAAGAGAATTTTATCTCATTAAGCCAACTTATTGAAATGGAAAAGCTATCTTTGATCTTCAGATCAGGCTTAGGATAAACTAATTTCATCACATGTAACGAACATATTGGAATCTCGAAGCTCACTCTGATCCACAAATCAAACTAAAGATAAACTAATTTCAACGGAAAAAGCCGATATATTGATATCACAGAGCCAGCTGTGATCTACTGTTCACCTTAAGGCTAAACTAATTTTATCTCGAGAAGCAAACATATTGAAGACACAAAATTATCATTGATTTACTGATTAAGCAAAAGACCAATCAATTTCATCTCTTCTTTGATCTACTGATCAACCTAAGGATTAACTACTTTCATATCATGTAACCAACATATCACAAAGTTATCTTTGATCTACTGATCAAACAAAGGATCAACTAATTTCATCTCATCTATTGAAATCACAAAATTCTGCTTCGATCGACTAATCAAGCTAGGGATAAACTATTTTCATCTAATGAAGCCAATATATTGAAATCACAAACTTATCTTTGATCTTCTGATCAAGCAAAGGATAAACTAATTTCAACTGATAAAGCTTATATATAGAAACCACAAAGCCAGTTGTGATCTAATGGTCAAGTTCAGGATCAAATAATTTCATCTCATGAAGCCAGCATATTAAAATCACAAATTTACCTTTATTTCTACTGATCAATCTAGATATAAATTAATTCAAACTTCTGAAACCAGTGTACTGAAATCATAAAGTCAGCTTCGATCTCCAGATCAACCTAAACTATTTCGTGAAGCAAACAAGTTGAAATAACAAAGCTATCTAAATCTACAAATCAAAGTTAGTGTAAACTAATTTCATCTCGTGAATCCAACGTATTGAAATCATAAAGCTTGCTTTAATCTACAGTCAAGCTTAACTAATTTCAACTGACAAAGCTGATATATTGAAGTGATAAAGGCAGCTAAGGATCAGCTGATTTCATCCCATGAAACCAACATATTGAAATCAAAAAATTATCTTTGATCTACTGGTCAACGTAAAGATCAACTGACATCATTTCATGATGCCAACATATTAAAATCACAAAGTTATCTTTCATCTACTGATCAACGTAGGGATCAACTAATTTCATCTTACGAGGCCAACATATTGAAATCACCAAGTTATCAATAATTACAACCGACAAAGTGATATCACAAAACTAGCTGTGATCTACTGATAAAGCTAAGGATAAGAGAATTTCAACATATCAAACGTCCTCTGCAGCACTCCTTGTTGCGTCCTATGACGAGGAAATATGACATCCTAATACATTCACTGGGTTATGGGAAAAGGAGAAGCGACTCCCTGACCCAGCCAACTATAGTAGTAAGCAAGAATTAGCAGAATAGTGGAAGTGGAAGGGCCGTCTCTCTTCAACCCTCTCTTCTTAGTACAAGGTGACATGGGCATGGGAAAATCCCACTCCCTATTAGCCATGTATGCGTCGGCGGAGAGGTAGACCTACGACTATGATTGGTACTGAGGAAGAAACCGACAAAAAGCCAACACGTGGGGAATTTTCAAACTACGGAAACTAAAAGTTGCCGTTTATTCATCGGAGGATGAAGACACATAAGCAGTTGCCTTTTGTTCTTTGAAAAACTAAGAACATAATTTGGGATATGGAAGAAACCCAAATTCCAAAGTCATGCCACGCAGAGAACACTGAGAGAAAAGAAAAAAAATTCTCCTTTGAATGAATTCAAACCCCGAGGTATGGTGAGCCTCGTTAAGCAAATACCCAAAGAAAAGACTTGTCCACGAGGAAAGAGACAATAATTAATCTTGGTCTTATCTTAAATAAGACGTGTGTCCTTCTACTAACGTGTTATGGAAACCCAATGACGAGAGGAAAAAAGAGAAGAGAATAAACTCCACAGAGCCCCAAGTAAGTGAACATACAATTTTATTATATTCAAACCTGTCTCGCAGTATTCATGCTGACGTGAATAAAGGATAAATTACGGGAGGAAAGGACAACTCTGATAAGAAAGAGGAGAAAGGAGGAGGGAATATCCCCCAAATGATAAACTTGAGATTTGGAGCACGAGCTCTACCGTTAAATCCTAAAGTCCGAAAAAAAGCAGAACTGACGAACTATATTCTCACCTTCTGCCATTAACAGATATTAAATGGGGACCTCGTCCGGGATACGAATATTTTAATGGAGACTCTTCCGAGATACAGAAAGACTTTCTCGTTCCTGACTTTTACCTGAATTGTTTCTTTCTTTGTCTCTTTCTTTTATTCAATAAAAGAATATTGTTATTAATCTTGTTAACCCAAACTCGGCAGTTCAGAGTCCTTTTTGTTGTGGAAGAATTTTATTTGTCGAAGACTTTGTTTTGAAGAGGAAAGCTTGCCAGTTAGCTGTGTTGACTTTTAATAATTCACCTATAACCCACCTGGTGGCTTTAAAATGTGTTTCAACTAGGGAGTTGGTGATATTTGTGACATTAAATAGCGTCGGCAAACCACAGCCAACGTCTGTGCCCTGCGTTAACTGGTGGACTTGGCGGGAACGAACAGCACCCTGTGAGCCCACGGGGCACATGGCGGCGTAACAGTCCATATGTTTTATATTTAAAGAGTCTTAAGGGTATAGGGATGTGTTGTTCTACCTTTTTGAGGTAGTGTACAATTTTTATGTCCTTGGGAATTATAGATTTGTTAAATGTCAAATGTATGAGTGAGTTTGTATTTCTTAATCACCCCTTGTAATGGTTATCATTTTGTAGTTAACCTGTTACACTTTGCTTTCCTAGGGCTGTTTGTATTCCTATGGTGTAGTTAAGGACAACTCCCTGTTTCTGATAATTCTCTATGAGGTGTTAAATATGTTTTGTGGGTAAACTTTGCACATCAAATTATGGAAGATTTTCCATTTTCTTAGGTTTTCAGCAAAATTAGAAGTGGCAATCTACTTGTAGAGGTAGAAAACAAGATGTTTTCTACCTCTACAAGTAGATTGCCACTTCTAATTTTTTTACAGTTCAAGGAAGGTTATTTTTTCAATAAAAAAGGGGACAGTTGAGCTAAAGAAGTTTCTTCAAATGATTAGATTACAGTAAATATTGCGAATTCTGTTATTATTTTATTTTCTGAATCTGATTTATTGAGGTTTTGTTTGAGTTTTTTATTTGTATATGCGAAATGTGTTGTTTTACATTTGCTGGTCCCAGAGCCCAACTTCTGTTAGGAATTTACTGAGAGGGATACTCATTTGCTTTGGTTGAGACCGGGATACATCAACCAGTATACATCTGTTAGGAGGAGGATTTTAAGTTCGGGTTAATTTCAGGCTTTTAGTATTCAAGACCTCGTGCCTTAAAGTTAAGATGAACAAAGTCTTGTTTCTCTCAGCCCGTCTGATCCTCACCCTTCACCTTCTAACACCTTTAAAATAAAAATGGTTGGGTATTTGCTTATTGTTAGAGCAATTTGTAGAATACTGTGCAGATTTAATGATATTAGTTATTAAGACTTGACATGACCAGTTAATTAATCAGATCCGAACACTCTGACAGCCTATCGAGCCCAATTAAGGACTGAAATAGAATGTTACACGTCATGTGACCACTTAGTTCAGGATCACAGACTACCTAGCCACCTGGATTCCATCTTCAGGCATTGTGGGTGGCCAACTACGGACAACAGTTGCCTCAATTATGGGTGGGGGTGCAATCAGCATATTCCACAGCGTCAGTCAACAAGGCTGTGGAAAGGTTATAGATTATAGATATGTAAAACATTGCTACTTTAGAAGATAGTTTAGAAGGTATTTTAGAATATAGCTTTCTTAGTCTGCGATGGGAGGGAAATGTCAAAGTTAATTTTTTTCTTTAAATAATCTGTTAAAAATGTGTAGTTAAGTCTGGCTGACAAAGGGTGGATTAAATAGTTTAGAGGAATTCAAAATTAGCTCCTGGGGTCTTTTGAATTTGTTTGTTGCCCTAATTTTTTTAATAAGTTAGAAAAAGTTTGAGTTGATAGGAAAATGTACAATGTATAATGTAAATAAATGTGTATTGGAGAAAGAAATTGAGTACCAGATTAAATTGAAGCCAATTTGTTTTTTTCTGCAATTCTAAAAAGATACCAGTTGGGAACCTTCCGTTGGATTTTTGAGTGAGTCTGCTTTTTAGATGATGGAGCGAAAACTTCCAGCTACAACTGAAATTGGTTTCAACTCTTTGTCACATTGATTTTCATTGTTTGTGTAGCTAAGTAAATTTATAATGGGAAAAGGTGGAATGTAAGGTTCATGCCTTTCCCAGTTACATTTATAAGAAATGATTCAAAATGTCAGCAGCTGGATCTGATAACCATCTTTAAAATTTTCAATTTTAGTTGTTGGACTCATTTTATCATCTTAACAGTTTTGTTTTTATGGGCAAAAGAGGACGAATTAGAAAAATGTTTAAGTGGAAAACTGGTTTTCTAGAAATAGAAGGTGATGGGAACAGAATGAATACAAACTTGTACATCTCTAATTCAAATGCTTTTGTTGTTATTAATGGGAAGTTCTCACTAAGCAAAATGTTGCCAACATTAGAAGAAAATAAAACGATGAAGCAAAAGCTGATGATCAACTCTTTATGATTTGTATCACTAAAGACAGGAGAGAATTTTTTTAAATACGTTTTGGTGAGAATGTGTTTATGAGTCTTAAAACCAGTTATATTCAAGTAATTGATAACAAAATGCATTTAGCATAAATGACTGTAGATATAAAAATCCTTGAAATACTAAGTGAATAATTACAACAAAAACGGTTTCTATATCTTGTCCCCTTTCTCATTCTACCTTTAAACTTATCAATAATTTAGAAGTTATGTTTTAAAAAAATCTTGTGACTGAAAATGTATTTATCTATACAAAAATGAATAATAATTGAAACATTAAATTTCTCCAAAATAGTTCTTTTGAATTCAACACACTTATTCCAGTGAGTTTACCATTTGTTGGAGCATCTCTAAAACTTTCCTTTTGGTAGGGTGTGAAGCTGCACCTTAATAATTCTCTTACTGCCTTACATGTCCTCAAATCCCTGTTATCCCTAAGATGAATTTTAACTTTAAAAACTAGAATGTCACACAGAGCTCATCATGGTAAGAATTGCATAATCCTGTATTTTACCAAAATCATTTTATTTAAAAAGAATGGAGTCTGGCTTTATCATATTTTTTCAAATTAACACTTGCTCATCCTGATGTCTAAGCAGCAGTCAACACATTATATATGTAATTTTTTCAACTGTGCAAGTCTTCATATCAATTTTGAAATTAAAAATTTATAGCTTTAGCTTCTTTTTTATTATACCTATGAAAAAGATTTCTTCAAAAATTCATTTTTGTCTGTTTAAAGAGTCAGGGGAGGTCAAACCAAATTATTTGTTGTTAATCAATTATAAGTTGGATAACTTGCAATATTAAACAGAAAATTCTTTGAATGATCATTGCTTTGACACTAACAGGGAATTATTTATTAACTATATGAGTACATTCTCGAGCGCAGTCTTTCTCCATATTCTGGACTTCCATGGTGTATGATAACAGAAGAAGAAGAAGAAGGAGAAGAAGAAGGATGATGATGATGATGATGATGCACATCGACTTACTCAAAACAACTCTAAAATGAATGTCAAACTGGAAAGCGCCAGGCCATGATGGAATATTCACAGCAGACTAGCACTAGAAATGAACAGATGCCCACAAGGCATGCAAGTACCTGAATGGATGGCCAAAGGAAAGACTACATTAATCCAAAAGGACCCTAGCAAAGGAACTGCTCCAAACAATTACAGACCGATAACCTGCCTACCAATGATGTGGAAAATACTTACAGCACAAATAAGGGAAAAGATTTACTACTCGCTAACAAGCCGCGGATTGTTCCCTGACGAACAGAAAGGATGCCGCAAAGGATCCAGAGGCACAGCAGAATTACTCTACATAGATCAACACATCCTAAATGAGAGCAAGACAAGACGGAAAAATCTAGCTATGGTCTGGATTGACTACAAAAAGGCATATGAAATGGTTCCACAAAGCTGGATAATACACTGTCTCAAAATGTACCAAATATCACATGCAATCATAAACTTCATCGAAAAGACCATGCAAACCTGGAGAGTGGAACTGACAGCAGGAGGAAGAAGCTTAGCTGAAACAAAGATCCAAAGAGGGGTTTTCCAAGGAGATGGACCTTACTATTCGTAATAGCCATGATGCCATTGAACCACATACTCAGAAAATGAGCAGCCGGATACAAACTCAGCAGATCGCTAGAGAAGATCAATCACATAATGTACATGGATGACATTAAACTATTTGCAAAAAATGAAAAAGAACTGGAAACTCTCATACACGCCGTTAGAATATACAGTCAGGACATAGGAATGGAATTTGGCATAGAAAAACGACATATGACTGACGGAATGGAACTACCAAGTCAAGACAAAATTAGAACGCTCGAAGAAAATGAAACCTACAAATACTTGGGGATCTTGGAGGCTGACACCATCAAACAAGTGCAAATGAAAGACAAGATCCGAAAAGAATATCTCAGGAGAACTAGAAAACTACTCGAGACAAAACTCTCCAGCAGAAACCTCATCAAAGGAATAATTACTTGGGCTGTGTCCCAAGCTAGATATTCGGGACCCTTCCTCAAGTGGACCAGAGATGAACTTAAACAAATGGATCAAAGAACAAGAAAACTAATGACCATGCATAAGGCATTACACCCAAGAAACGACGTTGACAGACTATATGTACCTAGAAAAGAGGGAGGAAAAGGACTTGCCAGCATCGAAGACAGCGTTGACGCATCGATACAACGGCTCGAAGACTCCATAGAAAAACACGATCAAGGACTAATTACAGCCATCAGAAAGGATACGGACAACACGATAGACGATAGAATGACAACAACTAAAAAACAAAAATGGAAGGAAAAACAACTCTATAGCCGCTTTAAACGACTAATAAACAACATCTCACACCAGAAAACCTGAACATGGCTAAGAAAAGGAAACTTTAAGAGAGAAACGGAATCCCTTCTAATAGCAGCACAGGACAACGCCATAAGAACCAATCATATCAAAGCGAGAATAGATAAGACGCGACAAAACAGTAAATGTAGGCTATGCGGTGACAGAGACGAAACGATCAATCACATAATAAGCGAATGCAGCAAATTAGCACAGAAGGAGTATAAGGCGAGATTCAACTGGGTCAACAAGGTGATCCACTGGGAAATGTGCAAGAAATTTAAATTTGACTATACTAACAAATGGTATATGCACAACCCAGCACCTGTCCTAGAAAATGCCACGCATAAACTCCTATGGGACTTTAACATACAAACGGATCACCTAATCCCGGCCAGAAAACCAGACCTTATAAGTAAGTAAGTAAAGTTAGCGACCATAGTCGAGGGTGACCCGAAGGCTCCCTTTTCGATAGCTACTACACCAAGGTGTAGGGGAGGGCGCTACTCCATTCCCAGGATTGCTCCACTTTACCCTTGAACCGTACCTGAGTGTTAAGCAAGGTGGTATCAAGTTCCATTTTTAAAGTCTTTGGTATGACTCGACCTGGGATTGAACCCAGGTCTCCCGGGCCATTGGCGAACACTCTAACCGCTGGGCCAACCCGGCGGACCACAGAATAAATCTGAAGGAATGTGAAAAGAAGAATAAGTACCTCGACCTTGCTAGAAAATTGAAAAAGCTGTGGAAAATGAAAGTAACGATTGTGCCAATTGTGATTGGTGCTTTAGGCACAATAACTAAAGGATTATTAAAAGGCCTGGAAGACTTGGAAGTTGGCGGACGGGTAGCGACTATCCAAACGACAGCATGGCTGAGAACAGCCAGAATCCTAAGACGAATCCTGGAGAATTGAGGAGACTTGCTGTCACTCAGACTCCAGTGAAAAACATCAGCTAACGCTGATGTGAAAAACTCTAATGAGTAAAATAATAATGATATTGTACCAAACACTCAAACGTTAGTTCATGACCACTCACTGAGTCCGTAAGCGCAATGTAAATCGACCTTTACTGATTTTGTTGGTTTTCCTAGAAGAGATGAGACAGAAATAAAAAAATGAAAGCGATAGTGACAGAGGAGGGGAGGGGCTGATCATAAAAAAAACTCAGGATAGAAAGTTTGCTGTGTCCCGTAATGTAGTCTTTATGCTCGAGTTTTACCAGTGCAGGATATGAAACACTGAGATTAATTCAACATGAGTTTTATTTCTCACGAATAGTTGCGACGAAGTTCATAAGAACGAAGTTCATAAGAACGTTCATAAGAACGAAGTTCATAAGAACGAAGTTCATAGCTTTAAAAATAAAATATGAGTAGACAAATAAACAACCGTCTAATTAAACTTGAAGAATGTTTCGTCAACCTTCGAAGAGAAAAGTTTTAACATTCTCTCTCTCTCTCTCTCTCTCTCTCTCTCTCTCTCTCTCTCTCTCTCTCTCTAAGATATGTGAGGATTATCTATTATATATATATATATATATATATATATATATATATAATAAAACCTTTCTTTGTCTTGCTAATGAAACTTTTGTTTCCTAGTCAAACCGTTGGGTTCCCGTTGTAATAAAGGTCCACGTTGATGTTGATGATTCTATTTAGGTAGGAGTAAATTAATCTTGTAAGCATTTCATAGTTATCTACATTGATGTGGATGATCTTTTTATACGTTCAATACAAATGAAGACCCCACTAAATTATCATTCAATTGCAAATTGAAATAGAAATTGCTTTTATTCTCTAATATATTTTTTTAACTTGTAGCAGCTCGTCTAATAAAACAACAATTCTGCAAAATGTTTGCAGCAAGATTATTAGTTATCAATTCATTCTAAAGAAAATCTATCATAAAAACATGGCAACTCCTATATTTTTTTCACGCTTTTCTTTACAGTATATCAATAAGTTTTATTATTTCAGTAATAGGAAATGTATAAATATATTAATAATTTTTTTTATTAAATGCGTCCATTTCAGAGAAACACGTGCACTTTCTAAGACGGTGAGCTAAAAGCTTTTCGACAGTTAAGACTGGAACAAAAGTAGAGTTCGTCAAGAGTTTTATTAATCGCCAGAAAAGGGTAAAACAGAAAAGGAATGAAATAATTGGGCAAGCATATATATGGAACAATGTTCAGAAATATTGGCTGGAGCTGAAAGCCTAATACAGTTTGAAAAGCCGTGGGCTAAATAAACATAATGTTGTAGAAAATTCTTCGATAAAAGGGGCTAATTCAGAAGTAGAAATAATGCTGGGAAGTGAAGAACAGAAATTTCATTCAAGTAAGAGCCGAATTAACAAACGAAGCAAAATCAAAGCTAACACGTGCTAAAACGGGGTACAAATAGATAAAGTGTACTAAAGGAAAATACAACAAAATATCAAATAAATATGATAGTTCAGTGCTCCAAGAGAAGAAAGATAATATTTTTACCAACGATGCTCGAAATATCGGGTTTATCTGGAAAGAAAACGGTTGCAAGCAGCTAAGCCATGGTCATTTACTCAGTATAGGAATGAAACCGAAAGAGACAAGTCAAACCAAAAAGGGTCGCAAAGAGAGATAAACAATAGAGAATCTTATCTAATGTGTAACACGGCAAAGGACGTCACACTTATTTACGTTATATTCTCCATTATTTCATTTGTATTTAAATCTCAGTTATTGATAAAATTGATTATCAATTAATTAATACCAATAACATCATCAAGTCTTGCAGATAGCACAGCTTCTCTCTCTCTCTCTCTCTCTCTCTCTCTCTCTCTCTCTCTCTCTCTCTCTCTCTCTCTCTCTTGACGGTATCCAGCATTCGCACAGAGCTGAGGAATATCTTAGCCTTGACACTGTTACAGCTTGGAAGGATTCCAGTTTTATTTTTATATGGTCGATAACCTTTCGATATTTCTGAGGCCAGTTATTTAATGTGGAGATGGCACTATCTTGCTTAAAACACTTGAATTCTGTTTTAACTGACTTCAAAAAGAAGTCAATGCCTCTGGCTAACTGTTCCGAGCTATGAAACAGAGATTCAGCTTCTTTAAAACACATGAATTCTATTGTATCTGAGTTCACATAGGGGCCAATGCATCCTGGTTATACAGCAGGAATTTAGCTTCCTAAATAAATAAAAAAACATGAATTACGTTTCATCTGAGTTCACATAGAAACATATCCCTCATGCTACCTGTTCTGGATTATGCAGCAGGGATTCAGCTTTTTCTTTAAAAGACATGAATTCTGTTTATCTGAGTTCAGAGAGAGGCCAATGTCTGTTGCTACCTGATTAAAGCTATAGAACATGATTCAGCTTCTTGTTTGAAATGCATGTTTTATATGAGTTCATGTAGAGGTCAATCCCTCTTGCTACATATTCCGGGCAATTCAGCTGGGATTCAGCTTCGTAATTAAAGAATATGATTTCTGTTTTACCTAAGGTCACATATAGGCCAATTCCTCTTGCTGCTTACTCCAGTCTATTGCAACAAGGATTTAGCTTCATTAAAACACACGAGTTATGTTTTATCTGAGTTTATGAGGAGGTCAATCCCTCTTGCTACTTGTTCCAGACTATGCAGCAGGAATTCAACTTCCTGTTTAAAATACATAAATTCTTTTTAACGTGAGTTCACATAAATGCAAAATTCATCTTGGTGCTAGCTCCAGTCCATTGCAGCAAGCATTCGGCTTCTTTTAAACACATAAATTCTGTTTTATCTCTTGCTACCTGTTCAGGACTATGCTGAGGGATATAGCTTCTTGTTTAAAATACATAAATTTTCTTTTATCTGAGTTCACATAGAGACCTATGCCACTTGCTGATTCCTCCAGTCTATTGCAACAGGGATTCAATTTCCTGTTTAAAACACATGAATTCTATATTATCTGAGTTCACATACAGGCCAAATTCATCATGGCGCTTGCCGCTGTCCATTGCAGCAAGGATTCCGCTTTTTGTTTAAAACACATAAATTCTGTTTTATCTCTTGCTGCCTGTTCCAAACTATGCAGCAGGGATTCAGCTTCCTGTTTAAAACATATGAATTCTATTTTCTCCGAGTTCACACACGGGTCATATTCATCTTGGTGCTTGCTCTTATTCATTGCTACAGTTTCCTTTTTAAAACGCATGAATTCTTTTTTTTATCTGAATTCACCTACAGGCCATAATCTCTTGTTCATTGCAGCAGAGATTCAGCTTCCTGTTTAAAATATATGAATTCTTTTTTTTATCTGAATTCACCTACAGGCCATAATCTCTTGTTCATTGCAGCAGAGATTCAGCTTCCTGTTTAAAATATATGAATTCTTTTTTTTATCTGAATTCACCTACAGGCCATAATCTCTTGTTCATTGCAGCAGAGATTCAGCTTCCTGTTTAAAATATATGAATTCTTTTTTTTATCTGAATTCACCTACAGGCCATAATCTCTTGTTCATTGCAGCAGAGATTCAGCTTCCTGTTTAAAACACATGAATTCCTTTTTTATCTGAATTTCATCGGCGTAGTCCGCGTCCGTAATAGTTTGTGCGGGGTATCTTTTGCTTCTTTCCTTTGCCAGCTTGAAGCCGTTTTCTTTCATTATATCTAAGCACGTACTCTAGGCAGATAATAAGCAATTATGGAGCTAATGTATCTCCTTACAGCACAACTGCTACAATGTCGAAGTAGTCAGTGTCTCCATCCGGAGAGCGGACTTTTACTTTCGTGTTTTTATATAGCATCATTATTGCTGCAACGGTTTCTTTGGAGAGGTTGTAGGTTAGAAGTGTTTGCTCCATATTCCCTCTGTGTATGGAGTCAAAAACCTCAGAGAAGTCGACGAATAATAATGTTGCCTCGAGGTTTTTTTTGCATGAACACCGTCAAGAATTCGACGGATCGTCAAAATTTGGGATATCGTGGATCGATTTTTCCGAAAGCCATTTTGGTTCTTCCGATTCTCATTTTAGGTTCTATCCGATTGCGTAGCAAAGCATTGTAGACCTTGGCCGCTACACCCTTCTTTGAGTAAGGGAGGATGCAGTCCTTTGTTCATCTGTCTATTGTATTATGGTTATATACGGCGTCACAGTATCGGAGCAGTATCTCGTCAAATTCCCTTGTCTTCTATACTTCTCTGCTGCTTTTCTATTTTTAATTTCGAGTTCTTCTAGCGTAAACTGTCCTAGTTTGATGTCTAGTTGGTTACAAATAATTTTTGTGAAAGGGTCATCCGTAACTTTCGGAGGCTTTCCGAGTAAATTCTCAAAATGTTGTTTCCACAGGTGTATTCGTTCTTGGCTGGCAGCTTTCAGTTTAGCTCTCGCAGTACTCTTCCTTCTACTCACTTCGTTTACCGTCTGCCATGCTATCCTTCAACCGAGTCTCTAATCTTATTGATGTGATTTTGGATGTATTCTATTAGGTAGAGGTTAGTTAGTTCATTTTGCACCTTCTTAAGTTTCTGAGCATGGATATTAGTTAGGTTCCTTTTGTAGCATAGGGAAGCGATTTTTACGTCAGTACGCTTTTTTCTAACCGCTAACGTCTCCCATGGGACTCTAGGTTTAGCTCTTTGTTTAGTTAGTATGCATTCTCATATTCGTCATTCGGAGTAGGTGTTTCTGATATCTCCCGAAGTGCATCGAATTTTTTTCCTAATGTTAACGTATATTTATCTCTAATATCTGCTGTTAAGCAGGGACCAGTCATAGTGTACGGTTGTGGTTGTTCGGGCCGCATTCCTTCGTAGGCCTAGTCGTATTTTTGCCGTGACAATTCGGTAATTGGAGGACACACCCTCGAAAGAGGAATATGCCTCGCAATTCAATGCACTATTATTCCATTTGTTATTCATGAGGATGTAGTCTATCAGTATTTTAGCGTTATTTGCGTAGGTGTAGGTCCATAGTTTTCCGTTTCTTTTCTGAAACCTTATATCAAGTCATGTTAATCTATTTACAAGCAGGAAATCTGTTAAATGTTTCCTATTTTTGTTTGACGAGTTGTGTCAGCTGAATTTTTTGTTTACATTTTTATCAATTTTGGCATTCATGTCTCCACCAATGATGAGAACGTTGTGTTTCGGGATGCTACAAACAAGGGAGGATAGTTCGTTATAGAAGGCGATGAGGTCCGTTTCGTCACTAACTTTGGTAGGGTTGTAGCCGGAGATGATTGTTGTGCTGGTGTTGCCATTAAACGGTTGTATTTTCTCGATGCCATTTAGTGATTTTTGGGCCCGTGGACCGATAAGCATACCTACAGCCCCTATCACAGCATTGACAAAGTTTTTTCATGCAGATGCCGAGAAAAACGTCCATCCATTGTCGGTATCGTGGTATTCTATCTCTTCGCTATGAAGGTAACAGTTCTTGTACGCATATTATGTCTATGTTATGATCTATCGCAACAGCTGTCAACTCCCATAGTTGGCTAATTCTATTTAAAGTTCATTCATGTCACAATTTGCATTGTGCTTTTACATTGTAGTAAGTTTTATTTTAGTTTTAGATTGAGTTCTGTAGCTGATTTTTCGAACACTGGGGCCAGAGCTCCAACCTGAGTAGGACGCGCCCCTTTTTACTCGCGCGAAAGGTGATGGCCGTTTGGACATGTAGTTTGAGTATGGATCATGGTAATCTTTCGATGGTTGTGTTTTATTCTCATCCATAGAAGCCACCCTAAAAGATAAGCAGCAGTAGTTCCCCGATCGAACTATTTGATTCTGGCCGTTGTCCTGTGGGATTCGTCCGCCCAGCATTTGGTTAGGCATGCTTGTTGACCCGTCGTTGGGTTCGTCCGCCTTTACGTCCACCACGCTGCTTCCCATGGCTTCTGAGGTCTATTTTGGGTGAAAAAAATCCGTTTCCTTCCTTTACTTCTTGTCCTCCCACCCCTGCCACGTACATGTATTAAGTTTTAACTTAGTATGTCCACTTTAGTTTTTAAATTCCTCGGAGAGTCCTTATTTATGATTCATCGCAATCTTAAAAGCATTTTATTTTTACGCTAACTTAGGTTTTCAAACACTCTGCAATATTTCCAAAAGTATTAAAATCTTTTACCTCGTTTTTCATGGTTCAGCTGTAAACTAGGATTCAGATTAATGCTCTTTTACATTAAATAATTATCACATAATAAAATCTATCATGCGTTTAAAATAACAGTATAGAAAAAAGATAAAGGATAATTAACCCCTTAGTTGACCTGTTCAAACAACAGCTACAGTAATGCGAGTAAATTCTTAGGTGGAATGCGGAAGTTCTTAAATCTTTCGTCTTTTATAGAGATATACACGTGTTTTGAGGTGTGTTCTTTTTTTTATTCATTCATTTTAACCCCCACCCTTTCCTCCCTCTATCTCACCACCTAACACGATATCCCTAAGTCATTCCATTCTAACAGTAACTTCGGTTTTCAAACACTCGGCATGCATAAAGATATATATATATATACACGTGTATATACTTATATATAAATACGTATATATATATATATATATATATACATGCATATACATATATATATATATATATATATACATGTATATACTTGTACATATACATATATATATATACATACATATATATATATATATACATGTATATACTTGTATATATATATGTATATATAAGTAAGTTAGCGACCATAGTCGAGGGTGACCTGAAGGCTCCCTTTTCGATAGCTACTACACCAAGGTGTAGGGGAGGGCGCTACTCCATTCCCTGGATTGCTCCACTTTACCCTTGAACCGTACCTTATAATGCTGAGTGTTAAGCAAGGTGGTATCAAGTTCCATTTTTAAAGTCTTTGGTATGACTCGACCTGGGATTGAACCCAGGTCTCCCGGGCCATTGGCGAACACTCTAACCGCTGGGCCAATGTCCCGGTTATATGTATATATACATGTATATATACAGCCGCTGCAGGCATTGGACTCCATGTCAATGCACACAAAACTGAATTTATGCGCTTTAATCAGAAAGGCGACATCTTCACACTAGACGGAACCTCCCTGAAACTGGTTGACAAATTCACCTACCTAGGAAGCAGCGTCTCATCAACCGAAAAAGACATCGACACACGGCTAACGAAGGCATGGACAGCTATCGATAGGCTTTCGATCATATGGAAATCAAACCTGACCGATAAAATGAAACGCAGTTTCTTCCAGGCGGCGGTCGTGTCGATACTGCTGTATGGATGCACTACTTGGACGCTGACTAAACGGTTGGAGAAGAAGCTGGACGGCAATTATACAAGAATGTTGCGAGCAATATTGAACAGGTCCTGGCAGCAACACCCCACACGGCGCTAATTGTACGGCCACCTACCACCTATCGCGAAAACTATACAAGCTAGACGAACCAGACATGCCGGACACTGCTGGAGAAGCAAAGGCGAGATCTTAAGTGATGTGCTCCTGTGGACCCCCGCATATGGCCAATCAAAAGCAGGACGACCAGCTCGAACATTCATACAGCAGCTATGTGATGATACGGGATGTAATCCCGAAGACCTGCCGAAGGCGATGAATGATAGAGAGACGTGGAGAGAGAGGGTCAGGGACATCCATGCTAGCCGCACGTCATGATGATGATGATATGTACATATATAAAAATACCTACGGATTCGGAAAAAACCTACCAAGCCTGATCGTCAGGATGATTCTGACTGGAGAAGGGTCGGATCAAACAACATTTTATTGATTAAAAGAAAGAAAATTTCATG
>CAUZXS010000806.1:5000-65000 GCA_963585895.1 Sepioteuthis lessoniana | reverse complement strand
ATTAGAATCTGCGCAGATTATTCAACCGGACTTAATGATTGTCTAAAAGAAATAAATTACCCACTTCCAACAGCGGAAGAAATTTTTGCAAATTTAAATGGTGGACACATATTTTCTAAGTTAGAGGTCTGTACAATATTAATCGGTTACAATATGGAATAAAGGTAGCTCCAACTATTTTTCAAAAATAATGGATACAATGTTAGCTGATCTGAACTTCGCAATAGCTTATTTAGATGATATTCTCATAAAAAGCAAAAATCGAGAAGATCATGCGAAACATGTAACTGAAGTGTTTAGAAAAATAAAGAATTTGGTTTTACATTAAGTATGGAAAAATGGGAATTTTTTTCTATCAAAAATCAAATATCTGGGACAAGTAATTGATGAGAAAGGCAGAACTCCTGATCCTAACCGAGCGGACGTGATAAAATACATGCCTACACTGACTAATGTTGCAGCATTACAATCATTTTGGGGGCTGGCTAACTACTACAATAGTTATATACCTAATATGCATATACTAAGAGCTCCATTGAATCATTTACTCAAAAAAGACGTAAAATGGAATTGGACGGACGAATGTAAAAAAGCGTTCGAGAAATTAAAAACTGCGCTAACATCAAACTTAACTTTCACACATTACAACCCTAATAAGCAGATATATGTTGCCAGCGACGCAAGCAATTCTGTCTTAGGGGGCAGTTATACTTCACGAAGAAGATGGCAAACTAAAACAGATTCAACATGTATCGAGGATGCTACTTCCGGCGGAAATGAACTATTCGCTGATAGAAAAGGAAGGTTTACCTATCATATTTGCAATCAAGAAATTTCATAAATATGTACACGGTAGAGAATTTATATTACAAATGGATCATCGTCCATTTTTAGCAATTTTTGGTTCTAAAAATGGAATACCAACACATGCTGCGTACCGCTTACAAAGATGGGTTACGATGCTATTAAATTATTCATTTAACATTGAATTCCGCACACGCGGATGGATTATCCAGATTAATACTAAAATATACAGAACCGCTAGAGGAGACCGTCATTGCTTCATTAAAGTTTGAAATGGACGTAAAATACGTTTTATTCAACACAGTTCCAGTTACGCTAGAGGAGATAAAATTTAAGACAAAATTTTATAAGTTCATTAATCAAACCAAAAAAGAATTAATGAACCGGAAAGTTAAAACAAATGATATATTTTCAACGTGCAACTGCATATTGATGTATGGAGAACGGGTGGTCATACCCATAGTTTTAATAAAGAAAATTTTGAAAGATTTCCATACAGGACACCCGGGAATGCGTAGAATGAAGGCTCTCATGCGGAGTTACTGGCCGGGTATGGATAAAGACAATGAAAACATGTCGAAATAGTGCAAAAGCTGCGCATCGGTAGCAAAAGCACCTCCCATAAAATTCAATCCATGGCCTAAGACAGACAAACCATCGTGTCGTCTACATATTGGCTAAGCCGGTCCGATAAAAGGAACATAATTTTTTGTCATAGTAGACAGCTTTACGAACTAACCAGAAGTTTTCAAATACAAAACGACTACGAGTAAAACCACAATAAAGGTGTTACAGGAATTGTTTGCGAGATTCGGATTGCCAGAAACCATTGTATCTGACACACCATTTATATCAAAAGAATTTGAAAATTTCTGTAAATTGCTCTTGAAAAATAACCTAAAATCGGCACCTTACCATCCAAGATCAAATGGACTGGTGGAAAGATTTATCGATGTATTTAAAAGAGCAATTAAAAAAGCAAATGGGATCAAAATAAAAAATGAGGAATTACAAGAATTTCTATCCATTTATCGAATAATACCTAATCCAAATACTAACACAAACATATCCCCAGCAGAATTGATGTTTGCTTGGAAAATTCGATCAGTATTCGATAAATTGATTCTGTCAAAAAAAAGGAAATAAGAAAAAAAAATCAATACTTCTAATAAGACTTATAGTCCAGAGGAAAACATTTATTTCCCAAATTATCATTAAGGTAAAACAACCAGGTTAGAGGGCATTATTGAAAAAAGAATTGGTAATATGATGTACATAATAAAATATCCAAGGCACATTGTGGACATATCAACCAAATAAAAAAATATACTCCAAACACAAAGGAACGAGGTGAAGAACCCATGTCCGTCATTCATGACATGTTTGAGGTACCTAGGCCCTCAACAATATAACAAAATCGTACGAGCAAACGAAAACGTACCCCAATGGGAATTATGGAAATAAATCCCAAAAGACAAAAATATGATGTCCTACGAACTTAATAAAAAATTGGGCGGGTGGGGAGATGTTCTATAGTGGCTCGTACCTTGTGACTTCCAGTATCTCGGAGGAATAAAAGACGTCGAGTTTCTTAAGCACAGTGAATACTGAAAGACTGTAAGACCAACTTCGGACGCAACGCCAACAGCGCGAGACTTATATTTGTTGGACTGTACCACTTCAGTTAATTAATAGTTAACTCTATTTCACTGTGTGTCTCCTCCTTATGACGATACAACGATTTCCATAGTAATCAAAAATGTTACCTCAGTATTACAGAGTAAAAGTATTTAGCGTAAAGAATTAGAGTTAATTTTAAGTGGTTGGGTGGGGGTAAATATTATTTATATTTATATCAATTGTTTCTAGAACTGGACCATTTGTAAATAAATTTTCTACATTGACATAAAAAAGTTACTGAAAATTGGTCCCAAAACAAACTCTAATACTTTATTTATATATATATATATATATATATATATAGTATTTTAAGTTGGATTTTTTAATTCGAAAAGTAATTAGAATTTAAAAAATAAAAATTTAAAAAAAAATCAATTTACTACTATTCCAACAAACAATAAAATAAAAAAAAACGGAAGTGGGCTAAATGAGGAGAAAACTCTTCACCCCTCTTCTACCCCCTCCCACCCTTCTTTCCTGTGTCTATTCTGAATTATTTTATCCATAAGATCTGAAGAAGTCCTGTTAATTTTTTTTCGTGTTTTTGATTTATATCAAAAACACATAAAAGGATGGAATTAAATCCTAATATGACTGATTTTGTTTTTTTCTTAAAGATATACTTATATATACTCATATATATATAATATATAAATATACATATACGTAAAATTGACGACCTTAGTCGTGGGTAACCCGAAAGCTCTATTTTCGATAGCTACTACACTAAGGTTTAGGGGAGGACGCTACTCATTTCCCTGGATTGCTACACTTTACCCTTGATCCCTACCTTATAATGCTGAGTGTTAAGCAAGGCGGCATCACGTACCATTTTTTTAGTCTTTGGTATGATTCAACCTGGGATTGAACCTCGGTCTCCCGGACCATACTTATATATATATATATATATATAACATCACTAAACTTTTAGCTAAAATATCATCCCCTCTGTTGGGGATGATATCAGCGATGCACACATCAGGAATTACGGCTCACTCCTTAAATTAATATTTGTACGAACAACAACTCAAGCTAGTTTAAATATCAAATTCCTATACAGTAGTATACGTGCCGATAGGTGCATTGAACATTTAGATAATCATCTTCGAAAAACTAATACCATTACCCCTACCTGTCTCTAAATTAATTAGAATCTGTATCATGGGTACATCGCATTGGTATTTCTTACACTATAACACATTTCATAAAGAGAAATTTCGTTTTCTTTATGGGTTATTCGCTTAGTACTGTTCTTGCATGCATTTATCTAGAATTCCTGGAATCAGGTCCTTTTAAATATATTATCCCCGCCAGTACTAGTTACTTTAGATACATAGACGACATTTTACTTATTTATCCACAAGATCTTAATTTAAAAAGTATCACTGACAGACTAAGTAATGTAGAACCTTCTATAAAGTTCACACGTGAACTTGAATCTGTAGCAGTCTCTTATCTATTTTCTCTCGCGAATCAATGCCCCTGCCAAGCGATTCGGCCACACACATTCAGCAGGCAGAGCGCATTGATTCCATCTTCCTCAAAGAACTATTTTTCTAGCCTTTTTTTCCAAAAGACATAAACTAAGAGTGACTTTCTTTTACATTAAATTCTTCTCTTTGTACGACCTTGTTTTTCATACTTATAAATATTTATATATATATATACTGAGAAAATCAGAGAAAATGGCTTCGAGCTGACAAAGAAAAGAAGCAGAAGGTATCCCGCAAAAACAATTACCGACGCCGACTACGCCGATGACATAGCGTTACTGGCGAATACGCCTAACCAAGCCGAGACACTACTGCATAGTTTGGAACGAGCCGCCGCAGGCATTGGCCTCCATGTCAATGCACACAAAACTGAATATATGTGTTACCAGCAAACAGGCAACATTACCACACTAGACGGAGCCTCTCTGAAACTAGTTGACAAATTCACCTACCTAGGAAGTAGCGTCTCATCAACCGAAAAAGACATCGACTCACGACTAACGAAAGCATGGACAGCTATCGATAGGCTCTCGATCATATGGAAATCAGACCTGACCGATAAAATGAAACGCAGTTTCTTCCAGGCAGCGGTTGTATCGATACTGCAATATGGATGCACCACTTGGACGCTAACCAAACGGCTGAAGAAGAAACTAGACGGCAATTACACAAGAATATTGAGAGCAATATTGAACAAGTCCTGGCGACAACACCCCACAAGACACCAACTATACGGCCACTTGCCTTCCATCACGAAAACTATACAAGTTAGACGAACCAGACACTAAGGACACTGCTGGAGAAGCAAAAACGAACCCATCAGTGATGTACTCCTATGGACCCCCGCATATGGCCAAGCAAAAGCAGGACGACCAGCTCGAACATACATACAGCAGCTATGTGAGGATACGGGATGTAACCCTGAAGACCTGCCAAAAGCAATGAATGATAGGGAGAAGTGGCGAGAGAGGGTCAGGGATATCCGTGCTGGCGGCACGAGATGATGATGATGATGATGATATATATACACTCATGTATTGTTACGCACGCGTGCTCGTTGTGACGACGAAAACGCTTACGTAACAAGAATTTTTAAAAGTTTTGGTCACAGATTTAAGTAAAGAATAAACAAAAAAAAATCAAAGAACGGGGACTCCTCAAGACGCAAGTGAAAACAAGGGAAGACACGTTTGCGAAACACAGAAGACAACACAAGTTAAAAGTTTTAAATATAACAAGGTTTATTTACAGTAAATACAGGAAGGAAAATCCAGAACAAAAGAACAGAACTTAATGAGGGAATGGAATTTTATTTATGTATATCTAATCAACGAGCGAAGAATACATTTTTACAGATAATATCAATTTATGAGAAAAAAGGGGTTAACTTAGAGTTCGTTGAAGGCTGAATTTGAAGTGTAACCCAAAGTTGGTCGGACAGAGTTCAAGATATAAGAAAGTTATCTTTATAGATGAATAGCGACGAAATAGATTCAAGTCATTTGCAGATGCGTACAATTTTCAGATGGGTACACGACGAAAATGTTCTAAGCTTTCATTCAAGATGGACGCTACATGATCTTCCTCTGTGATGAATGGGACTTGGATATCCTAATGATTTTTCCTCGGGCACAAATATCAGGTGATGATTCTTGATATAGGGCTATAACTATTGATGAACTCAGCGGAATACTAAAATTTCATATTTTGCTTTTGTATGTTTTGTAGAACAAGAGCAATAGCCCAGTCTCCAGACAATCGGGTAGCCTCTGTTGACAAAAATAACACACGCAACTAACAGCCCTTCCTCTGTACACCTCTGGCCAACTCTTTCGTTCTGTCTGTGAAAAAAGCAGTTCGCAAAGAACAAAAACAACAACTCGCTCCTGCTACTGGTATGCTCTTTTATGCTATTTCCGGCCTATTTATATTTACCTGCGTAGTAGATTTCTTCTCGTGAGAAACGAGATCAGCCCACTATAACTTCTGCCTCCAGAAATGGACATATTTTCCGGTGCTTGACATGCAAAGCATATTCTTACGCGCTTTGATCCAGGAAGTAAGTTTCCTCTCTCGCTACACTTCCCCACCCCTGCTGATCTCATGATCACAAATGTGGCAGTCTGGCCGCAGCCGCTTTCGCCGAGTGCTTCTCCACAAAGGCACGGGAGGGGGTTCTGCCACGGCTCCTTCCTCCGGCGAATCGTCTGATTCTGTATCTTCGGTGTCACACAGTAGGCTTTCTGCCTCACTCTCAGAAGGTGTGCCATCAGAGTCTTCCTCCAGCGATGTCACACTGTGTCACGGGCGCAGATCCTTTACGTGGCGGGGTACTCCGTCCATCAAGACGGATTGTGGACTAATCACTGCGGTCACCCGACCATTGCTGAATTTTGTGGTACATCGATTCTGCACCATCTTGAACCACACACGATTCCCGACCTGGTAATAGCTGCATCTGGGACCTGAAGATGTTATCGGAGCGTCAACCCCTTTTACCCTCACCTCATAACGATAGATCTTGTTGGCAGGCGCGGTGGGAGGTGACACGCTGTCTCTGGGTGTGACATTGTGCCAGAAGACAGCCTCCTTGATCGGACAGTGCATTCTGGCTGCAATATGTTTCACCGTGTGGTGACATCGCTCTGCTATTCCATTTCCGGCTGGGACGTACGCGCATCGAAACCGCAAGTTAACTCCCCAATCATTTGCAAAAGCCCTGAACTCCCTGCTACAGAAGGCCATGTCATTATCTGTATGGAGTTCGTGTGGTGGGCCACGTTAAAAAAACACCGTCTCCAGCTGGCAGAGTCTTGTCTTGCCAATTGCCAATTGCCTCGAAATTGAGAAACGTGAGGGGCCACAGTTTGTGAGTGTTAGAAAATGGTGGGCACCATAGTGCATGATGTCCATTTGTACCCTCTGCCAGTTATCGTCTACCTCCAGTGTTCCTTTTTCCCAGTGGACTGGTGCTGGGTCTATGGACTGGCATTCCTCACACGTTCTTATGGCCATCCCGACGGCTGCTCTTGGTGTCGCTGGGCAAATTCTCCTTACGAAGTAAGTGGTACGCCGCACACCCGGGTGTCCATTGCTTCTGTGGATGGCAATGGTTTGGTCTGCGTTCAGCTCATCTACGTGAATAGCGCCGATCAATGGCTTGGGTCCATTCTCCATCTTCATAGCGATGAACTACCTCTGAGGCACCCTCGTCAGTCGCTCGGCGATGTTCTTATTTGACGTCTACAGTCAACTCATACTCCTCCACAAGCTTTTTTAGAGTGTTCAGCCACCTTCTGATAAGCATTTAAGTGGCTGCTTTGGTATGCACTCGCGTTCTCCCAGTCAGAGTGTCCGATACCCAATGGTGCACGTACACCGAATCTGTTTTCACGTGCAGCACCTTGCATTGCCATTGGAGAGCTGAATTGATACCCTTTAACACGGTGTCCAGTTCGGCTAAGTTGATATGTTGGGCGTCGTTTTTAGGTCGCTAAGGAGCTAGCATCGACCCACACGTTCAGTTCCAGTTCATGTACACATGAATCTCCATGGGCTGGATCGTCTCGCCGCACAGAGTCCACAGTCTCAGATATCATACGCTGCATCAAGTTTTCCCTCGTCTCATCATCCCAGCCCTTTGTGACCGAGCTTACCCTCCTCTTGAGTACTCCGCAAGCCACACGGAGCTAACCACACACCGGAAAGTGCCCAACAAGCCACCCGCATAAAAAGAACACTATCCATCGCGTGACAATATCAGGAGTGTCTGGAACCATGTTTCCTCGCTTCCACTGCAATTTACCGTGTTCCATCGCGACCGCCAACCCCAACACTCGTGCACCATCTTCCAATCTTTCTGGGTCCTTACACTCAAGTCCAAATCTAGCTAGGTGTTCTCTAACGCGGGTTGCGGGCATAACATCTTCGTTGATATAGATGTAGATGTAAGCAGACGCCGCGTGGCCCACAGCCTCCTCCTGCGACAGCACCGTGCTGACAATGGCTTTCATGATGAGAGGCGCCACATTAAGGCCAAACCCTAACGTGTCAGGCAGTATTTCTGCCCGCCAATCTTCACGATCTGGAACGGCCACAGTGTCTTCTGGACACGCACCTGAAGATATGCCCTCTTAAGGTCCAACAGGGATACACTGGAACCTTTTTGCCACCATTCACGCAATTTAGCTGCGCAGACATCTGCGTTGGCTATGAAAACATCAACATGACGAGCTGTCGAAAGTCTATCACTGGACGTACTTTTGCTTTGTATTGCTGCAGTACGGGCATCAGGGGGTTCAGTCCTTTGGAGGGGTCCCAGTTCTTCCTCTTTGTATGGCGCAAGCCAGCCATTTCTCATCCATGTGCGGAGCTCCCGCTCGTACACCTCCCGGATCTCTGCCGCTACTGGATATTCCGTCATCCTGTTGTCTAGTGCCTCAGGTGCGCGCCTCTCTGACCACTTCCATGCCACATCCCGGCCCGGCTCCGACAATTGAAAGCTGCAGTGAAATCGGGTTCATTGATGAAAATGGCTACACACTTGACAATTTCCTTGTTGCCGAGTTGTACCGATCCTGTTGGTCCAACAACCATACCTCCCAGTTTTTTTTTTATACCGTCGATCCCCAACAGCAGGTCAAATCCGAAAGATTTACCCCGTACCACCAGCACGCTGATTTTCGCAGAACTGCCTTCCTCCGTGGACACAGTTACCATTCTTTCACCGCAGCACGAACGAGACATGCCTCCAATCGTCATCACGTTCACAATCGCTCTCCTCCAAAACCAGCATCGATCTGCATCAATGATTGTTCGCGAGCAGCCGGTGTCAATTAGTGCTTAACACTTTGCTCTGTCAACATAGATGCTCGCTGCTGGAAGCGCCGCATTCACATCTTCATGGGGGAGAAGGCTGGCGTTGATGCCTTGTCCCTCGTTTCGTTTCCCGAACAGTGTCCAATTTCACCGCACTGGAAGCAACGTGTCCCACGCTTCCAGCAGTCCTTTGCGATATGACCCTTGCTGTTGCATCTATGGCAGATCACATTGGAAATGGATCCACTCTTAGCTGCAGGTGCGATGCCACCTCGGGGTGAGCTCAAAGCTGCGGCCACGCCCAGGTCTCCCATGGCCAGGGTTTCGATATTCGGGGCTTGCTGCAGTTCAACTGAAATGGCATTAGGGAAACCTGTGACGAAAGCCAGCTTCGTGAACCTCTCCAGCTCCCTCGAACCCAGCCAATCCAGCCAACTGCCTGATTTTGTTGGAAAATAAACGTCGACACGTTCTCCAGCTCACCCAACCATAGTCAATTTTTTGTATGCCGTGAACGCGCCGTCTGTAAATGCTTCCTTAAGCCAGGCCTCGATTAGGCTGATATCCTTCTGGTCTTTCTCCTTCATTTCTATATAGAGAACCAGAGCACCCCCCTCCATGTACAATGGCAGCAAGCTGGCGACGTCATCTACAAGCTGAAATCTGGTCACTGGCCTGACCTTTTTAGCCACGCCAGCACGTCACCCTCACCGGAAAATGGCTTTAAAATGTCGCTGCCGAGGTGAACCTTTGCCATTGTGCCGAAATAGCTTGTTGTAAAACGAGAGCAATAGCCCAGTCTCCAGACAATCGGGTAGCCTCAGTTGACAAAAATAACACACGCTACTAGCAGCCTTTCCTCGGTACACCTCTGGTCAACTCGTTCGTTCTGTCACTCAAAAAAGCAGTTCGTAAAGAATAACAACTCGCTCCTGCTGCTTGCATGCTCTTTTATGCAATTTCCGGCCTATTTAAACTTACCTGCGAAGTAGATTTCTTCTCGTTTCCTCCGCGGCCCCTTTTATACACCTGGCATAGTCTCATTTGCATAGGAACGGCGAGAGTCTGCGTTACTCACGCGAGATAATCAAATATAAAAGCGACAGTGTGTCGCTATTTTAGATTTTTTTTTGTTAAGTGACTGAACCCTACAAAATATGCCCACACGCTAGTCAGGTAAGTTACGATTTTCCCTACACCCACTATAACTTCTGCCTCCAGAAGTGGACATATTTTCCAGTGCTTGACACGCAAGGCATATTTTTACGCGCTTTGATCCAGGAGGATCATCTCTCGCTATAGAATGTCGGTTATTCGACGAGGTGACAGGATTCTTTTTTTTTTATCCGTTGTTTTTTTTTCTTTCTTTAACACAAAAAAGTATTATTCTTCCTTTTCTATTCCTTCTTCTTCTTTGAGACATAATCGACATGACTTATCTAGCTGCCCGTCGTTTGTATTCTGTGTCATGGGCTTAAAATTCATGGGAATATCTTGTTGGTCACGTGTTTGATTTTCATAAGTGTATACGTTTGGTTTACGTGAATGTATGCTGCTGATGTCATAGGTTGCATGTATTTTAAATATGGTTGCGACGTTTATCGGCCTTAAGCAAAAGAACAGGAAGAAATCCAGACACTATTTGCAACACAACTCACTTTTGACGGGAGTTTGAAATCGGGAGTAGAAAGTTATCTATCTTAGCTCCCTTATAGATATTAACTAAAGACTTTTTCTTTTTACTCCTAAACTGAAAAACGAAAAAAAAAAACACCTTTTCACTTGCTCTTACTTTTTTTCGTTCTTTCTTTCATTCTTTCTTTCTTTTTTCTTACATGCTTGTAAAATCTGAAGCTGGGGTTTTCATACTGATATTACGTTACAGTAAATACACTTAATTGTATATATACCAGTATTTATTTACATATATATATCATTTATATATATATATATACTTATATATATACATATAAATATAAATACATATATATATATATATATATTGTGACGAGAAAATATGACACCCTAATACATTCCCCAGGTTGTTGTGAAAGGAAGTGGGACACGCTGGCTATTGGACGACGATAACAGTAAGCAGAATTGGCAGTGGGAGAGGCCGTCTCTCTCTCTCTCTCTCTCTCTCCCCACTCTATCATTACAAGGTGAGATAGGCATGGGAGGACCTTACTCTCTACTAGCCATAAATGTGTCAGCGGAGAGGCAGACTCCTCGACCATGTTTGGTACTGAGGAAGAAACCGCCAAAAAAATCAACACGTGGTGAATTTTCAAACTACGGAAACTAAGTTAGTTGTCGTTCATTGATCACCGAGGGAAGACGCATAAAGATTTGCCATGTAGTCGTCAAAGGATGAGGACGCATAATGTGTTTCCGATTATTCCTCAAGCACGTGCTCTGCCATTAAATCCCATAGTCTGAAGGAAAGCGGACCGTATCTACCGGTGTCGAAATACATTCCCACCTTCCGCCATTAACAGATATTTTATGAGAGGCTTAGTCCGGGTGTGAAGGTAACGTACCTGGGCATTCGAAGCGCGCACGAACGTGTCTGGGTTGTCGAAGAGAAACCGATATGGCTGCCGCGAGCATATTTGACGAGGGGAGATCTCGAACCAGCGAGAGGTAATGTACACGTATGCAAATTAGTGCGAGTGCTTACGAACATATAAATACGCACGGTAACGGCTGAAAGCGAGGAGTGTTCTAAGTGCATTTGCCCGACGAACGCGTTACAACTCAACGAACGAACGAACGAAGGAGAACTAGGGAGAAAGCGAGAGAGAAGGAACAGCTACCGAGAGAGGGAGAGAGCGCTCAACTCAATACGCCCTGAAACCAACAATAGTGGTCTCTGTTGAATTGATACGAGAATCAGTTTCATGTTGCCTTTTACGCCCGCTCTGGACAACAAGTTATTTCGGCAATCATGGCCTTTGATCCAAAACTAATTCCCCTTTTTGACGGGACCGATGCTGGGCAATCGGTGGTTGAATGGGTGGAGAAGGCAGAGTTGGTGTGCCGGTTGAGCGGGGTAAAACATATCGAATGTGTGGTGCCGATGCGCCTCTCGGGGGGCGCATACGCAGTGTATCAACAGCTGAGCGAGGAGAAGAGGGCTGACTTTGCCTGTATAAAAGATGTTCTGTATACAGCATTTGCTCTCAGTCCTGTAACGGCGTATAAGCAGTTCGCGGCGCGCCGTTTGCGTCCGGGAGAAACGGTGGACGTCTATTTGGCGGAGCTACGCAAGCTTGCGACTCAGTTCGGAGGTATGACGGAGAGAGGCCTGGTCTGCGCATTCATAGCTGGGTTGCCGGAGCATGCGGAGAATCTTCTCCAGGCCACTACCCGAGTAGACGATTTGCCGATATCCGACATATTGGCCCGTGCCCGAGCAATATTGAAGGACAGGCTCGCGGGCACAGAATCGGCGGCCGCAGCAGCTCAACTACCGAGACGTCAGGAGAAGGGAGTCACAGCTTTAAGGAGATGCTATGTGTGTCAAGAGCCTGACCACATGGCTCGAGATTGTCCTAGGCGGCGCGGAAGTCCCAGGTCCCCAAAGAGTCTCATTTGTTATCGGTGCAATCGACAGGGCCACGTTGCACGAAATTGTCCGGGAAACGAGCGAGGGGACGAGTCTTCAGCGCCAGTCTCTCCCCCAGACCTCGTATGAATGGCGCTCTGCCTGCAGTCAGTGTGCAGATTGACGGAATACGACGAACTGCCCTGGTGGATACAGGCTGTACGCAAACCCTAGTTCGCAAGCCATGCTGTCAGACGTGGAAGAAAAAGCAAGTCCCCTTGATGGTTGTAGGAGGGAACTCGTCAATGTGTTGTGGAGAGAGCGTGGTCCAAATTGGCATCGGCAATGGACCTTCAGTCGCCGTACGAGCCCTGGTTGTAGATGAGGCGCTGTTTGGATATGATCTGCTACTCGGGCTAAATGCGATCAGGCAACTTGGTGGAATGACTATGTCTGCCACCGGCGAAGTGAAATTTCCTCAGCGTGAAAGATTGATGTGTGCTGCTATTACCCTCGACGAGCCTGATTTTCACGCTAAATACAACGAGACCAAGCGCGTATGGACCGCATCTTGGAAATGGGCCGGTGACCAGCCACCTGTGTCTTTGAAAAACAGGCTTTCAGAATACCCTGCCCCTAAGCGACTCCGAGGTGAATATGAGCGGGAGTTGCTGGCTTGGATTCAAAACGGTTGGCTAATTCCGTACCCGGAGAGCGAACTTGGCCCTCCTAAAGGCCTGATACCATTAATGGCCATATTACAGGAAAGTAAGCAGAAGGTCCGGCCAGTTATGGACTATCGCGAGTTGAATGAGCACGTGAACGCGTATACGGCGAATGCAGACGTATGTGCTCAAACCATGCGGGAATGGCGACGGCAGGGGCCAAAAGCCGCCATAGTGGACCTACGCCGGGCATATCTGCAGATCCACGTTGACAAGTCATTGTGGCCGTTCCAAACGGTGAAAATTAAAGGGCAGAGGTATTGCCTCACCCGCTTGGGGTTCGGGCTCAATGTAGCTCCCCAGATTATGCGGGCCATTGTAAAAGCTGTGATCGGGCAAGATGACACCCTCAGTCGCGCTACCTCTTCGTATGTCGATGACATATTTGTTAACGAAAGTGTGTGTTCGGCGGCGCAAGTGAAGACGCATCTTGAACGATTTGGGCTGACTTGTAAGAGTCCGGAACAACTAAGTAGTGGCGCTCGAGTGTTGGGCGTATACGTCTGGGAGGAGCGCGGCAAGCTTAGATGGCGACGCAACAGCGAGCGTCCAAAGGTCCCCAATGTACTCACGCGTCGTGCCGTCTTTTCTGTGTGTGGGCGGCTGACCGGGCATTTTCCAGTGTGCGGCTGGCTCCGTGTTGCAGCTGCGTTTGTGAAACGAAGAGCTAACGCTGTGACAACCGGATGGGACGACGAAACACGAGACCTCATGTTGCGTCGGATGCTTGACGAAATTATGATGAGATTGTCACAAACTGATCCAGCACACGGTAACTGGTGCGCGGATGGTCAGGAAGTCACTGTATGGGTGGATGCCAGCTCCCTGGCCACCGGGGTGGCTATTGAATATGACGGAGCCATCATTGAAGACGCAAGTTGGCTACGACCGGCGCACGCAGATAAGCACATCAACCTGGCGGAGCTTGACGCAGTGTTGAAGGGCATTACTCTGGCGCTGCACTGGAAGGCGAGTGTGATTCACCTGCGGACAGACTCGGCCTGCGTGCACCGGTGGATTTCTGACACCCTGTCCGGGAAAGCAAGGGTGCGGACAAAGGCGGCGTCGGAGATGTTAATAAGACGGCGACTGAGTACGCTCCAAGAATTAGCGGTGGAGTATAGACTGACAATTGACGTGGCACTCGTCAAATCCCAGGCGAACCGAGCCGATCCACTCACTAGAGTGCCCCAACGGTGGCTGGATGCACTTCGGAAAGAAGCGGAACCCATGGAGCCAATATGCGCCGCATCTATGGGTGAGCTGGATCTCGCTCGCATTCGGACCATTCACCGATCTTGTGGGCACCCTGGCGTAAAGCGCACACTCTACTTCGTGAAACTGGCGAGTCCTGAGGTCTCTAAGGCAGCTGTTCGGGAGGTAGTTAGAGAATGCGAAGAGTGTCAGTCTATAGATCCAGCCCCGGTGAGTTGGAAAGCAGGCAGACTGGACGTATGCGAGAACTGGAGGAGGGTTGGAATGGACGTGACTCACCTTGGAGGTCATCATTACCTAACCTTAATCGACTGCGGACCCAGTCGGTTTGCTATTTGGAGGCCGTTATCGTGCCAAGATGCTGCCAGCATTGTTCGGCAGTTGGAGACCGTGTTTTGCGAGAGGGGGGCGCCTGTTGAGCTTCTCACAGATAACGCCACGACCTTTAGCGGAGAGGCGTTCTCTAGATTCGCCGAGCGCTGGGGCGTTCGAATGAGATTCCGATGCGCATACGTACCGGCTGGCAACGGGATTGTGGAGAGATCTCACCGCACAATAAAGCGCATTGCCGCAAGAACACGGTGCTCGGTGATGGAGGCTGTATACTGGTACAATGTGACTCCCAAAGATGATGCGTCGGCATCAACTGCACCAGCAAACCTAATATACTCATATACAGCCCGTATAAGAGGTGTTGATGTCACGTTACCACCGGAGGATGCCGGACCCAGCAGGTACAAGGTAGGGGATAATGTTTGGGTGAAAATCCCTCATGGACGATGTACAACCCAGTTCGGAAAGGGAACAATTACGGGTGTGTACAGCCCCCATTCGGTCCTTGTTGACGGGACACCTCGCCACATAAAGGATGTTCGTCTAGTGCGAGGAGCAGACGCCACTTATTGCAGCAGCGCTTCTTCTGAAGACGAAGCGCCGATGCTGTATTTACCGCGGGAGGATCCCGCAGCATCTGAAAGCGACCACAGCGACCGTGGTCAACATGGGCCCGGAGACACGTCCGAGGACGACGACGTAGTCGAGAGCGTTCCGCTCAGACGAAGCAGCAGACGCAAAAGACCTGCTCCGCGCTGTACGTTGTGTGATTCCCAAATCAGGGAGGAGTGTGAAGGTAACGTACCTGGGCATTCGAAGCGCGCACGAACGTGTCTGGGTTGTCGAAGAGAAACCGATATGGCTGCCGCGAGCATATTTGACGAGGGGAGATCTCGAACCAGCGAGAGGTAATGTACACGTATCCAAATTAGTGCGAGAGCTTACGAACATATAAATACGCACGGTAACGGCTGAAAGCGAGGAGTGTTCTAAGTGCATTTGCCCGACGAACGCGTTACAACTCAACGAACGAACGAACGAACGAAGGAGAACTAGGGAGAAAGCGAGAGAGAAGGAACAGCTACCGAGAGAGGGAGAGAGCGCTCAACTCAATACGCCCTGAAACCAATAATAGTGGTCTCTGTTGAATTGATACGAGAATCAGTTTCATATTGCCTTTTACGCCCGCTCTGGACAACACCGGGATACGGATATTTTAGTGGAGGCTCCTCCGAGATACAGAAAGACTTTCTCGCTCCTGACTTTTACCTTGCTTTTTGTCTTTGTTTCTTTCTTTTATTCAATAAAAGAATATTGTTTTTAATCTTGTTAACCCAAACACGGCAGTTCAAAGTCCTTTTTTTTTTTATTGTGAAGCATTGTATTTGTCGAAGACCTTGTATTTGAGGGGGAAAGCAAGCCAGTTAGCTGTGTTGACTTTTAATAATTCACCTATAACTCGCCTAGCAGCTTTAAAATGTTGTTCCACTTGAGAGTTGGTGATATATGTGACACTAAATAGCGTTCGGCTGACCACAGCCAACGTCTGTGTCATGCGTTAACTCGTGGACTTGGCGGGAACGAACAGCACCCGGCAATCCCGCTGGGAACATGGCGGTGTAACAATATATATATACAGTGTCATCCACAGACTGTTTCGTTTTATCAAAATTCTTCGGTGTGGCTCGACACTCGAGATGCAACAAGTTGGGATCGAAATACGGTTGACTTTACGTTGTTATGTTTTGACCTTCGACCCGGCCCAAAAAAATGCTATTCCAAGGTGATGCACCGGAAGGAAGTGACACATTCCAATGGAAGTTAGGAGAAGAAATCGCGTGGGCGGAAATTGGCTGATGAAATGGGACAAGGTAAAGCCCATGATACACTCATAGACTGATGCACCGGAAGAGAGTGACCTGTGAACTGCATGACAGTTATTTCCGCTTGATGACGATTAAACATTCGATTTCAAAGATCGAGTGGGCGATCGTGTAGACGTTGAACTATTATATAACGCAGTCAAGACGGAAGTTGAGGCAGTTGGCAGTAGCAGGGGCTGTTGGCAGTTGAGTTCCGGCCAGAGAGTTCGAGTTCCAGTGGAGAAGAGGTGTGGTAGGGAAAGCCACACCAGGCCGAAGGGGCCTGGAACCCTGATGAGCTGAGGTCCGGAGAAGATGCTAATAAGATGCAATAAAGAAAGCCATCACACAGCAGAGTGAGCCCCTAGGCCTCCGGTTGAGCATCAAAAGAACAAGAAAGACACAACGTGACGGTCATAACAGTGGGGTCAAGATATTACAGTTTATGTTCGGTCTCCAGCTCCCTGTCACATGCAAACCTTGAACAACCCTTTCGAACCCTTGCAATAAAGTGAGAGGTATATATTTTTATAAAGAAGTCTTCCTGCGTCTTAATTATTACTGCGTCTTTGTCACTTCCTGCGTCTGTTATCATTGCGTCGGTATGTATCCAGTGTATATATGTATATTTCTGCATGAATCAGCAGACGACAATACAACAACGTCGGTCGGGTATCTTACCCAAACTATCATG
Source organism: Sepioteuthis lessoniana (assembly GCA_963585895.1). NCBI lineage: Eukaryota > Metazoa > Mollusca > Cephalopoda > Myopsida > Loliginidae > Sepioteuthis > Sepioteuthis lessoniana. The sequence goes on along the minus strand of CAUZXS010000806.1, from coordinate 47,829 downwards.
CCTCTCAACACAAGCGAAGGAACTTTACGTATATATATATATATATATTTACATATTCACTTATCAGATACCTGAGTACTCAGTTTATGAGAAGAGCTTTGCATTTACGTGTATGTGGTAATCTGCAGTTCCCCATTCATATAACTGTAGCACAATAATGTGCATTCGTGTGTGTGTGGGGGGGAATGTATGCGTTGTGGGTGGCCGCCAGAGTCAGAGGGATTCTTATCCTCAGCATCTTTTGAGCAGCGTCAGATTGTCTGGAAGGTTTTTCTTTGTCTATTTTGCGCGAAGACCACACAAAGAGTTGGGCTCGTGTAAAACTGCGAGACTCGAAATAAGGTCGGCAAGAACCGAGGACGTTGGTCAGTCAAGTCAAGGACACGTCCTGGGTTTGACTAACCCAGGACGTGAAGCCAGTCAATCAAGTCTAAGACACGAAGCAGTGGAGTCTAACTCAGAGCAGAGAAGCGTGTCGAGCAGTCAGAAGACAGCATGGAATCAGAATTGCCAGGTTGAGTAGCGAAGACGATGACCGGAGATGACCCTGTATTTTTGGTAGCTGCGTAGGATTTTCGCTTACTTCATGCGATAGCAACACAAACACACAGTGTGCCAAAAAATGTCAGACCACACCTTCTGTTGTGCTGTCTCAAATCTGTGTTTTGTCATTTCTTCCTTCCTCGCTCTGTTTATGTTTTTTTCATCAACTTGTGAGATACCCATTCGGCCGGGTGTAAGCAGTAATAACGGGGTCCTCGCAAGACGATCGAACACCAACTGACCTTGTGGGTATTACTACATAACTATATATATATATATTCTTACAAAAAATATATATATATATACTTGTATATATACTAATTTTAAAATGAGTAGGTCCATGAAGAGATTTGTATTTTGGGGGGGATTTATTTATTTATTTTGTTCTTACATAAGTGTATGTTTCCAGCTTCCAGAGAACATATATGGCATAAGGCCTAGTTAATGGAGTACTCAATGAGACTTGAACTCAATCGTGTTTGAATGGTTTTCAGTTGGTCATGGGTTTATAAAATGAGGGCAGATAATATTACCATTTATACAAAATGGCAGTTGAGGTTGTAGAGTTCTGTTGCCTCTTGTCATATTAAAAGGAAGAACAAATGAGTTGACGAAGATATTGATAGTTTTCAATTTGGAAGTTTTAATATCAGCTTGAGACAAAAAGAAACCCTTGTGTTGTAAGTTGCAGGAAGAAAAAAACAGTTGTAATTAGCTGAGCAGGAATTTAGCATTCAGCCAGAAGTTTCGAGGTCCAGTTCATTAGGGAGGAAGAAATAATTGATAAGGAATGGTCTCCTAAAGTAAGCAGAGGAACAATGTTGAATGTGCTCTTTCGTGTTGAGATGCCCATCTGCCTGTTGCTGGAATCGGCCAGCGATAGAGAGATAGATAGAGAGAGAGAGATAATGTCCTCTCTCGTGTTGGCTGGTCTGTCTTGCTGCTAGCAAAGAGGAAGCGAAAAGAGGTCGAGGGAGCGATGCGTGCCCTTTTATGTTGCTCGGGGAGGGGACTCGGATTTCACTTAGATTTATTTTTCTCTGTTTATGTGTGAATGTGTGTCTGGAGATCTTTATTTTTACTTTTATTTTGTATTATCTTAAATACACATTTAAGTTTGAAGTTGTTCCTAATCAATTTTATTCTATTTTATTTTATTTTTTATTTTATTTTTTAAAACGTAAATATGTTTTTAAAATAGAATAAAATAGAAATAAAAAAACAAAAACAAAATAAAATAAAATGAAATTGATTAGGACAACTGAAATCACGTCTATTCTGCAAGGCATTTAAGCACCCCACGTGGCACCATGGTTACAACACCCAACATGGTGTTCTAACATCTCACGTGACACCGTGTTTACAAAGTTCAAAAATATTTGAACCTCCAACATCGTGTTAATTTATAAAAAAGTCTCTGACGATGAAGTTTTACTTTGAAATCAATTAGAATCAAATAATTATTATTTCACTTTTGCAATAGCCCTCTGAATTAATTCAATACTATAAAATAAAATGATTTGTGCAATGCTTTAAGCAAATTGCAAAATACTTTTATATCTATGTATGTTTGTGTCCATTTTTGTGTGTGTGTGTGTGTGATTCATGTTTGTTCAACTTTGGTTTGAATTTATCTATAAATTTCTTTTCATTTATTTGAAGTATCGCGTCGTCGTTAGTTTGGCATATGTGCATTATTTTAAATTTATCTTGTTACATTCGTACAGGTGTTTCGATACATTCTATTTTCTGTTATTTCAATATTGCTCCTGTAAAGTGATGTCCTTGTATTAAGGGCCTGGGTTGACCCAATGTATATTTTCTGCACTTGCTACATTCAATTATGTACATTAGGTTTTTTGAGTTGCAGCTTAAGTCTTTATTTATTTCAAATTTTGTTTCCGGGTTTTTAAAGGTGTTAGGAATAAAACGTAATTGTCTCCTTTTCTTGTGATTCATGGGCAATGATGTGACCGTTGGTCATGAGACAGTTTGAGAAGCGAGATCTGGAACGTTTTGACCAAGAAGGTCAAGGGATAGAACGGCTACTTCAGCCTTTCCTATGTGAGAAGCACGTGCTTACAAATCTCCTTACGAGAACTTGCACTGCACCAGACTTACGTAAGAGTACTTTCTGCCATTTATTATCTTGATCTAGAAGCGACTATTGCTCTTTTTTTTAGTATGGTTTGGGACAATTATTACTGTGTACCATTTATGTAAATATCAAATGTTTGCAGTTTAACTTTCGTGGCATGCAGTCTTTCCTTGCCGAACTATTCAGTGTTAGACTATCAACAAGATAGTCTGATGCATTATGAGAAAGTGTGGTTTGTAGTTCAGGCCACTATCATACACGACATATAATATTCTCATACAGGTATAGGATTTCCCTTTTATAATTACATAACCTATTTTACATCGTTTATTCTTGCATTTGGTAACACCTTGTGTTGTGTTTTCTCCGAAAGTAGAAGAGTTGAGTGTTCTTTTAAGACTTTTGGTTTGTCTCTGGCTTTTAATGATTTTTGTTGTCTTGTATTTTTTTGATTTTGTCATTGTTTTTAAGTTCTTCTAGATTTTTCATTATTTCTGTAAATAGTTCTGAGTTGTTTTTGTTGCAGGTTGCGACGTATGCGAGGGGTTTCCCGTTGTTATTTAGGCAGTTTTTCTTCGTTATATATATATATATATATATATATATATATTGTAACGGTGCAATAAGATATTTATCCCAGGACAGGAGTTTATCTTACGCACGTGTGACGTCGGGGCAGTCTGGCACTTGACCCCTCGCAAAATAAGTCCTAGTTAAGATTCCTTTTTCGGGCATATGGGAACTGGCAGATAATGTGGGGGTTAATTTGGGGCTAGACTGACCTTTTCTTAATACATATAAGTTCCAATATTTGGGAAGGTTAGGAGGAAAACAGTTTAAGAGGTACTTAGCTTTTAACTGGTTTATTTCGCAGATACTTTTCTGTTAAGGGCGAGCGGTATTCTGTAGAAATTGGCTGGAAGACACCTATTATCTTCTTGTCCAAGAATTCTGCTCCGCTCTTTTCCTGGAGTTTTTGGCTACAGCTTCAACACATCTTGTCACGCCGACTGCTGTTCCAGAACTAAATGAAAAAAATCCTTTTTCCAATTTCCTCTGACGAAGAGGACCTATTTTTCGTCTTTAGAGCTTTGGCCAATCATTTGGCCTCTTTCTTCCTCCTCCCCCTCTCACGCTATTCATTCGGGCTACTATAATGACCTCTATATCCCCTTCTCTGTCCAACCGGTCACAGAGTGTAGGCAGCCCTTGGCTTTCATTCTGACCTGGATTCGTCACTTCGTTCAACAGGCAAGCCGAGGAGTTAACCTTCATTCCTATTCCTCTTTTAAAGGTCAATCTTTGGGGCCTGTTAATTCAAACACAGAGGGGTAGGGGAAATTGATCTTACCTCTCTCCTCTCAGTGGCATACCACGTGACAATATGTATAAATACGGACTACTAAAAATTCACAAGTCCAAACAAACAAAAAAACGTTGTATAAACACAAAAATCCGAATATATAGAAATTTCATATGTGTGTGTGTGTGTGTGTGTTTATACATATTCGTGTATATATATCTATATATATATATGAGTGTATATATATACATATATATTGATATCAGTAAATGCATATATAAGTATATATATAACTATATAGATATAAGTTTATTTATATATATATAAGTGTATGGATATACATATGTAAGAATATATATCAGTGCATACATACATACGTATGAGTATATATATATATATATTTATAAGTATATATTCAGGCAGCGTTTCTTCGTTGAGACATATTTGATTAAATATTATAAATATCTTTTGTCTACATATTTTTATTTCGATCCCTTCAAGTCGCCGTATGGATGTTAAAATAATCGACTGGAATTAGCTTATAAATTTTCCGTTATTAATTGCTTCCCAAGGACTTTCGGACTCCCCTTGGGTGTGCATTTCGCAAAACGACAATACAACGTTTTATTTATACTAATGTAGCGTGTTTTTTTTTCTTTTTAAATTTAGTTCAATAAATGGCAACAGTAGCTAAATTCAAAACATCCAACTTGGTTATTAACAATAATTCCTCCCACTCGGTTGGAGTTTTGCAAAGAAATAACGTTGTATGTCAATTTAAATGTATTTGGGGATATTGTATCTATCAAGTTGGTTTAACTTCAACTACTTTGTCGACTCGACTTACCATGAATCTTTCCAATACTTATTCAATAGAATAGCATCTGAAAAAATATGTCTACCCTACAACTGAATTTCGGATAATTCTTACCGATAACTCGAAAATGTTTGAGCAACAGAATTGTAAATAAAGATTACAGATTCTTGAAGCTCTACACATTAGAAATAAACAAAATCCCAACCTCAACAAAATTAATATCGAAACCAGTGCTAATGTATTCAAATGTCTTTAGCTACCGAATGTAACAAATGTAAAGAAATATACACAAAGTTTACGCAAGCGCTCAATACTAGAATATCTCTTCACAAAAGAAATATCAAGTTACCATAAAATAGAAAACTAATTGTGTCAAACACGTATACAAATGCAGCAGCGGGTTGTTCAGAACAATGCCAATATGACAACTACACATTATTCCAAATAAAAGAAAAAAACTTCATTGAAAAATTCAAACCTACATTAAACAGATACACACACAAAGACCCACACTAACACACACACTCACACACAATCACTTGGGATCAAGATTTTTCTAATTAATTGATATCTTATTGTAATCAATAGCGATTATGTTGCTTTATTTGATATATAAAAAAAGAATTCTTTACTACACAAATAGAATGTATTTTTTAACTAGGTCAGGGAGCAGACGCTTTTCTACACAATCAACCCCCCCCCAGCGTTGACGTTCACTTGTAACTTTGTGAGTGCCAATAGCATTCTCTTTCTTGATGTAGAGCGGACTAATCTTGATATACAGTCTTCAATCTATCGTAAACCAACGTTTACTGGCTCATACACACGATGTGGATCATTTTGCCCACGTAGATGCCAAATTAATTTTAGACATTGGTGATTAGATTATAAAATCAGCCCCAGCCTACAATAAAATATCAAGATGCCTACTTTGCCTCCATGAAAAAGTTGCGATATTCACCCACCCACACACCACAAAATACACTATTAAACCACAAATCCGAGATAATTTCAAAATATCGACATAAAAACAAGCATCTTCTATCCCAATTCGACCCAAACACGTAACCAAAACATCAATTAAATTTCATCATTATAATCATTACAAAAAATTTGTTAAAAAGTAACGTGATGATGATTTTGATTTTAATCATCATCATCATCACTCAATAAAATTCACCACAAAACTGACATTTCATATTCACATCACATAAACCATTAGATCGGTAGGATCGGGAGAAAAAAATATTTTGATTGTAACAATTCTTTTCCCACTACCTCCTTTATCCTTCTAACACCGTCTTCCTTTGCCTCACCCATTCCCAACAACAGACAGTGGAAAAATGTGTATACATATTAAGATGCATACTACGATATGCTCAAATATATATATATATATATATATATATATATATATATATATATGCGCGAGCGACAACACATACACAAACATGCTAACATTCAAAAACACAAAAACTTGGGCAAACACACACACATAAACAAAATCCCCATTAAAACAAAAAATTAAACATATCATTCGGTCTTTTTTGAAAAGATTTCGCTCTGACGAATGCATGAAACCCAGGGTCACAGACACTACCATGTAATATATATATATATATATATATATATATTTCTGTATGTATATGTACTATATATATATATACCGCTTATGAAGAAAGGACACAAACGAGTTTCTGCTGCTAGAAAAGGTTTACTGTATACACAATATACTGTTTACACAATATACAACAGATAGATGCAACAAGCAAAAGAGTTCAAAGAGTTTGGTTGGGTAAAGTTGCCGATGAATGTACTGCGGAAACTGAACTGTTTAGTTGTTTCTTGTAACTTGTAAGGGCACTGTCGCAAGGTTCGTAGTAGTAGTAGTTGCATTTGTCTGTTCTCAGCTGCTAGGTGATGGACTCGCTGTCCGAATCGTCGCCGTTTGGGGCTCATACGATGTAATCTTTGCTAGAACTGATAACTCAAATAGTGGCAAAAAGGGAACGATTCCTTGTGACGCCTTGTTTTATAGCCACCCTCACGTGGCCCCAGAAGGGCTGTGATTAGCCAATTTGGTTCTTCGCACGTGTGACCTCAACGAATTCCAATACATTCCCACCTGAGGAGAAAGCCATGAATATGATGATATATTTTAATGGAGCCTAAAGTCTCAAAATATTGACCCGCTGTTTTTATTTCTCTTTCTGTCATTCTTCATTCTTTCTCCAGTCATTAATTTTCAGAGTACTTAGTACCCGTATTTTCTTAAAGCTAGAAAATTTAAGCTACTTTTAGTATGTTGGTCGTTGCAATCTAAAATCTAAAATCAAGCATATTTATTGAATTGAGCATATTTCTCATAACTTGCATATTTTATTTCCCTTATTATGGGTACTCTAAGGTTTATGGAAATATAATTTTGGGGCTTTTCCGTTTAAATTAGAATTCAAAATTAATAGCGTAATTTGTAACTGTTCCTATTTTATGCAATACCGCTTTGCATTTTTCCAGGTTATTTAGTGTGAGCATTTGGTTTTGGTGCGTATTTGCATAGCCATCTTTTGTAATTACCTTCTTCATGGTACAAGAGTAGGCGGACCACTTTTGAATTTATTAAGTTAAACCAAAGTTCTTTGGAAATTTACCCAATATGTCAGTATCTCCAGTAGAATGATTCTTTTCGAAGCTCAATAACCTTTAGAGAGGGATGTTATTTTGTTGATCTTCCTTGGAATGAAGATAAGTTGGTAGATGTCTCTTCTAACCACCAGGAGGCGTGGAATGTTTTAGATCGTGTTATGATCAAACTAAAGAGGTAGAATTTATATGATGACTACTGTATGGTGTTTTTAGATCAAGAATCTGAAGGCATTATCGAGAGGATAGATGTATCCCTAGATGATTTTGATAAATACATATAGGTCCCCCAGAGGCCTGTCATAAAGAAGGATCCAATTTGTACCACCAAAATTAGGCCAGTATTCAATTGTTCTCTGAGAACGGGAGGCAGACCGTCTCTCAATGATTGCGAGTATCCGGAGAGAATTTGTATACCGATATGAGGGATCTTTTATTGAAATTTAGATGCAATCATTTTGTTTTACATGCAGATACCTGGAAGGCCTTTCTCATGATCGGTTTAAATAGGGAGCGAGACAAGAATTGTTTTTCCTTATTTGTTAAAATAAAGGATAAGTTAGTGTGTTTTCGCTACTGGACTCTTATTTTGGGGTTTGTTGCCAGTCCCTTTATCCTCAATTTTATTATCAAGCATCATGTGCTGTACTGATATGCTCTTAAATCATTTTTATGTAGATAATTTCGTTAATACGCACAACTCAGCTTGTACAAGGAAGCCATTAAAATTATGCCAGTAGGCAATTTTACCCTTAGGTCTTGTAATTCTAATAGTGGAGTAGTCAGGACTCAGATGATTGAAGATGGCAATTATATTGAGCATTCTTCTACTTATGAAAAGGTTTTGGGATAACTTTACGACCCTCAGTTTGATGAAATTCAGCTTTCAGGAATCTCTTGTGTGGTTGCCACTACCAAGAGAAGTATATGGTCACAAAATTCAGGTGTGTCGACCCTCTGTCCCTTTGTCTGTCTGTGACAATCAAGGGAAGAATACTCTTCCGTGGTCTACGAGGACTAAAATTATGTTGGGATGAGAAAATTCCATCTGATATCCAGGGTGAATTGAATAAATTATTTGTAGATCTCTCATCTTTACATCATTTGAGATTTCCTAGATTTGTGCTGGATGAGTTCCCCCTGCCAAATTGATTATTTTCTGTGACGCTTCTCATTGTTATATACTGACCTTCGACCGAGCCGTCAATCAAGAGATGTACCTGTGTAAATAAGCGGAAAAAGAGCGAAAGCAAGTGGGCGTTATGAAAGAATATAGACAGGAGCCGGCGGCCGCTAAGAGTTGGATACAGGAATGCCAGAGTGAGAACTAGCTTCTTGCTACGGGAAGAAGTACTGCTATGGTCAAGAGAAGAACTTGGGTCAATATAGTAGTCTGTCCTCATCTCTCACACACAACAGAAACATCAACCCTTTAGAGAATAAAGTGTGAGAGATATATTTTTGTAAAGAAGTGTGTTCGTTCGTCATTGAAGTTCGTATTTATCTTTGATTATATTATCGTTGATTATGCTTCCGTATATATGTACGTGGGTATACAACATATACGATTTGGTGCCTAAGGCCAGTTCACGCCAACATGGCGTGGTATCGAACCTGAGTTTGAACTAGACGATTAAAGAAACGGCCGATAAAGATGTTGACCAATAGAGGAAAAGATGCGGGAATGAATCTGATAGAAGAAAGAAAAAAAAGAAGCAAAAGGAAACAGACCACAAAAAGAAAGAAGAAAAATGGAGAGATAGAGGAAAAGAACAAAGAAAAAATGCAACACACTTGGAGAAAGAAGAAAACCAGAACAAACCAACAGCGAAAAACAGAAAAGATGAAGAAAAAAAAAAGACAAACACTTCAAAGTCTGTAAGTAAATTGCTCATTCATTGTAATTTTTTCTTTCTGTCTCATATATTAATGTTATTTGACCTTTCTAAAAGATACAATCAAAATAATTTTAGAAAAAAAAACTGATTGAGTCCTACATATAAAACATTGAAATATGAGAACTACTATATGTACTATAGAAAGGGAGTAAGGGAGAGAAAAGAAAGGGAAGAAGAAAGATGGCCCTGTGGACAGATATACTGTCCCTGCGTTAAAATGATTGATGGGTCATAATGTAAACTTCCACTTGGGTTTTGAATTTGAATTTTTATGAATGAATTTGATAGTAAACAAAATTTTTGTGAATAAAATTTTGTAGTAACTTGAGGAGTAATTTGAAATTAGGATTTTAATCCTAGCTCAAGAAGGATTCGGGGGCATCAATGATGTTTGTCCGGAGAATACTCAAATACCTTTGGGTCCGTAGTTAAGGCTGTGGTACGGGTTCGAGTTTGGAAAAGTTGTGGGAATTGGAAGTGTTCCGTGAGGTCTCCCTAGAATGGGATCAATAGTTTGTGGAAGTCTCCTCCTGGGAGGGGTCGAGAATTTTAATGGTCAGACTGAGTTGTGAAAGTCCCAAGGGAATGGTGTTTGAGAATTTTGGGGGTTTGGTAGAAGGGGTCTGACCGTTGTGTTGTAGAGGATATTTTGAAACAGGGGATGGGAGATAAGGAAGTATATATGCAAAATCTTAGCCTATTTCGTTGATGTGACAAAAATTCATGGACTCGGTTTTGAATTGTTCTTGAGGGGGAAATATAGTTGACCAAACAGATAAATAAATAAAGTAGTCCGTTAACTATTGAAAAAGACAGTAAAAGTTTTGGGTTGCTTAGGAAAGAACCCCCGGGATATTTTAAGTCATTTTTGGAAGTAAGCAAGAAACTAGTATTGTGTTGTCGTGGTCGGAACAAGTAAAAGTGAAGAAATGATGGCTGGATACGAGCCATGCTTTTGTAGAGATACTTGCTGAAAGAAGAAAGAATATTATTGAAAAAGTTTGATTATTTTATGGAAATACTTGTTAGAAATCGAATAAATGGGGGTGCATGAACCCATAGTTACTATATTAAGGTAAAGACAGAGAGAAGCAGATACAAGGTTTTAAAAAATAGTGAATGAGCGATTTAATAAAAAAAAAAAAAAGGACGACAGGACAATGAAAAAAGACAAAAAAAAAGGTAAGAAGAAAAGAAACTTGAACACTGTTGAACACAACATAAAAAAAGAAGAACGGAAAAAACGAACATTTTTAGGAAAAAATGCATAGATTGAACAAAAAGAAAAGCTGGACATTTGTTTAAACCTTGTGAACTTTAATTGTGGACATATTGTAAATATTGTTTGATTTGTTCAGAATAGTTGAAAAATTAGTGAAAAAAAAGGAGTTGTCTAAGTTTAAAGGTGACATTAGAATTTTTTTTCTGTTTCATATTATGAAATTTGACGAAAACCATTAACAGGGGATTTAATATTAAGTTTATGAAGATTTTAAAATCATGTTGATTCTAAATTTTTTTTGGAAAATTAGGTTTTCGTGAAATAGGAAATACATTTTTTAAATCTGTTTTCGAGCGAATCATGGGCTGACTCGAGATTAGGACAGAGATTCATCCAAGTTGTGTTACGGATTGTTTTGGGGCGTGCGGTAAGAAGTAATTCTATAGAGGAATTCACCATCCCGTGGATTTGTTGAAGGCTTGTGGTGGCCAGAATTTTTAGATTGGAGTTCCAAGTTGATGGAATAAAGGAAAGAAAGGCGTGGCCTGCTCCAATATTTTGTGGGTGATGTCTGGATCTTTCAGTCCCGATGATGTTTTGGATTCGTGTGTGATTCGGCGAAGTGAAACGAATCTGGAAAAGGCAAGGTGCCTATATCTTAGTAGCCACGAGGGTTCCTGATTAAATTGAAAAGCAACCCGACGAGGGTGTGATCAGGTAAATAATGTTCCTCAAGGGTTTACAGACCAATAGGCACGGTAACAGAAAATTAATAATGAAAAAATGAGTAACACATTGCTGATAGATATTTTTGCGTGGTCTATTTTAGGTGGTTTACTGTATGCGTGTCAGATTGTGATACATTTTGATGTATTGTTATTTTATGGAATTGTGATGCATTGTTTTGGGCCATGATTTTTATGGATTTATGAGGAATGTTTTGGGCCTTAAAGATATTTTTTTTAGTTGTGGAATTCTCCAGTTACTGTTGAGTGAAGGACTGGGGCGGGGTCATAAGAAATCCAGGCGAAATGTATTGCTGGAATAACCAGGGTCACTAGGTTTGTGACCAGGATCTGGGACCAGAGTATGGTCCTTTTATGATTTTGAGATTCTTCAAAGAATTACAGAGGGTCCTTTTGTGTTTTTAGAGGTTGAAAGATGCATCTGTATTGTACATTGATGCATGCATGTCAGGATAACCAACTGTGCAAAGAACAGTATGAAATAAATTTAAGTAATAATTAGCCAGGGCAAGTGTTACAAAGTGAAAATGTCACCTTCTAATTGTTTTAATATTGTATTATTTTTGCTGTTGTTCAAGTAATTTCTTTTTGTATTTTTGCTGTTGTTGTCCTTGAGCATTATTTGTAAGATGTGTGTGTGAGGGTGATAGAGAGGGGCGTGAGGAAAATGTCCACAGGTTTACATTTTGAAAAATAAGGAGGGATGATTTTTATATATTGACCCTCGACCGAGCCGTCAGTCAAATACCTGTGTAAATAAGAGGAAGAAGAGCAGAAGCAAGTGGGCGTTATGAAAGAATATAGACAGGAGCTGGCAGCCGTTAAGAGTTGGATACAGGAATGCCAGAGTGAGAACTAGCTTGCAGACTGAGGGCCACGGCTCTCAGTGACCCCCAGTTGAGCAACACAAGCCAAGATGCGGTAGAAGTACTTTACTGCTTTATCGAATGCTCCTGCACCTTCCCATCAGGCTTCCTAATCTTAGCTGATCTAACATAGTTGTAATCCTCTGGAGTAGCCTCCATTACCCTCCCTAAAGACCAATATGATCGAGACTTCATAGGATTCTAAACAACAACCACGTCACCTACTTTAATGACATTATTATAATCTACCTGAAAGAGATCCTTTGACTGCTCTATAAGGCTCAAAAGGTATTCCTTCAAATAGAGGTCCCTGAACTCCAAACGCTCCAACAGATCTTCTCTGGAAGGAGGGGATCAACTCAAGAATCTTTTCTGGATCTCTCAAGAGAAGTTTGGTATTAGAGTGTAGAGAAAGGCTTTAGGCGTAATAATGTCCAACCCGGCTTCTTCTGAACACCGAGAGGTAAACGGTCGAGAATTGATAGCATTCTGGACATCGGACAACAGAGTCAAAAATTCAAAATACCCTACACTTTTCCTGCCCACTAGCTTAAACAAGCAACACTTAACCGATTTTATAAACCTCTCCCAGACGCTCCTAAAACAAGCCGAATAGAAAGGAATGGTAAGATGTTTTATGTTAAAAGTACAAAACTTTCCCACAAACGCATCGAGCACAAAAACTTGTTTTATTTGGTTGTAAGTAGCAACAAAGGCTCGTGCATTGTCAGAATAAATGAGCGAAGGTACTCCATACAGACTGCACGTATTACTGAATGAGTGGACATGTCTTTGACCGACTGTAGATGAATGGTTCTGAACAACAAAATATATATCTTTTTTTCTTTCTCCGTCTACCTGTATCCACAAATGGCCAGTAAAACAATTCCCGTCTGCAGGAATGATCTCACAAAATTTACTTTATGTTTGGGTAAATTGGTTACCTTGAGATACTTGAAGGAAATGGCATTATGCCTTCTACGCAAGTTACGAGAAGATATGACTGTCCTAATTCTTTGTCTGGCTTTATGAACCCCAAAACCGGACAATCGCAGTTTACAAAGAGTAGCTGCGATACAGAGATACTTCCATTTTACATGGCAGTCCATGATGACAAATTCTGTTAGACAAGAAAATCTGGGCAGTAATATAGGAAATAAAACATCCTGAGAGTGAAATTCAGATTTACCTATTCTACCACTGGAGCAAATAAGTCCTTTCTCATCCAAAAAGAGGTTAAGGCAAGCAACCCGGAAATAAACTTCGCTACTGGAGGGGTTCAACAGTAACAACTTTTTCTCAGTTAAGCACAATGACTGCTCTACTTTCAGTAAATGTAACTTGGCAACTAAACTCACATCTGAAGAAACTTTCTTCAAACTAAACACAAATCGGAAAACGTAAGTTACCACCCTCAGCAGTTTAGCCAGGGATGAGAACCGTTCCAATCCAATCATAGCAGAGCCTGCAAAACCTACCGGAGAAATCACAACAGCATTGTTTAAAACTAACATGGGACTGTCAGCGCTCAGACAGCCCAGCTCACTGGCAGGCCATTGAAGGGCTTCACTAACCAACCAGGAAGGACCATGAAGCCAAAATAAGAATTGTGCCTTAAACTTATTAAGAGACACGCCTCTTGTTATCAAATCAGCGGGATTATCATTTGTATTCACAATTGAATTTCTCATGAATACTTCCTTTATTTAACTTTGCAATCTCTTTGTGGATATTCTTAAGTCTATTATTTATAAAGACATCCTTTGTCTTAATATCATTCGTCAACAACCAGGACAAAACCAACTGAGCGTTAACAGCAACAACAATATCACTAATACAACTATCTGGAAGAGCTCTCAACATATTAGGGATACATTTAACCGATAGGAATACAGACAATAATTCCAGAATCGGGAGTGTTCTTTTAACTTGCGGAGCTACTTTAGACTTTGCAAAAATTAACTTAGCACAAGCGTTCTGCCATGTATATGCTGCCACTCAAACAACACTTGATGTTGTATACCCACATACATATACACGGAAGCATAATCAACGATTATATAATCAAAGATAAAGACGAACTTCAATAACGAACGAACACACTTCTTTACAAAAATATATCTCTCACACTTTATTCTCCAAAGGGTTGATGTTTCTGTTGTGTGTGAGAGATGAGGACAGACTACTGTATTGACCTAAGTTCTTCTCTTGACCATAGCAGTACTTCTACCGCATCTTGACTAGTGTTGCTCAACTGGGGGTCACTGAGGGCCGTAGCCCTCAATCTGCAAGCTAGTTCTCACTCTGGCATTCCTGTATCCAACTCTTTGGAGTTATCGATTACTCATTCTCATCAAGTAGTTATTCCCCCCGACGAAAATTCAGTTTCAGAGATATTAGCTCCCTCTCGACCCAAAAGATCAATCAGAGGAATTCACAAAAAAGATTTAAAAAAAAAACTTTGTATAGTATTGATCCCCCTGATTCTGTTGTGTTTCTGCAAAAAAATTCTTTTTTTCTCATTGTTCAAGAGGTTGTTGGAATTTGTAAATTCGACGATGAATGTCTGCTCGAAGATGATTGGCTGTTTTGAAGTTGTGCCGTTATCCCCTGCCCCTACTGTTATTCAAGTGAGACCCACCAGAGACCTTTCTCTTCTTTTTGATTGTTTTCAAAACTCGAGCACAAGGCACTGCCTGGTTCGCTCTTTTTGCATGTGAGCACTTGGTTATTCGCCTTCGATTTTAGGCAGTTTTTCTTAAGCAAGGTGGCTTGAATAAAAGGCCCATTATTCACTTAAGCTTAGCCTCTTTTCCTTACAGGTTTTTTTTTTTTTTTGTTACTTGTAGAAACAATAAGCCTACTGCAGGCTAATTGTGGTTTTGGTATGCTGTTCCGTTCAAAAGAAAGTTGAGTTTAAGGTGTTAGAAGAGGTGACAGTGATTTCGTTATGTACCCCACATTCCACTGGAGAAGGCTGACTAACCGTAAACTTGATAGGTTCAGTCTGCGGTTAGATAAAAGAACTAGTCTGGCTTGCTATTGGAAGTTCAATACTTCCTTATGGAGATTCGGGACTTCCGAGAGAGACCAGAAACAAGCAAGCGCTAGAGAGGGGGCGGTTACCGGGAATAAGTGGTGGGGATCCTTAGGGACTTCGCCATCAAATACGGTCGACAACTCAATCTAGATAGGACCAAGGTGGCGAAGTCTTTAGACGATAGGCTTTCCCGGGCGGTGGAAAGTTGGAGATTCCCAAGCCATAGATCCAGCTTCGTGGGAACTTGAGCGCGAGGCTAGCGAGCGTTACAAGGGTTTTGTTGTTAGATCTAGGTTAAAAAGAGTTCTCAACGAAGCTGTGAAATGTAATACCTTCGTGCGTGAACTAGGCTGTGAAGGAAAGATCAACCCAAGACAACTTGCATCTGGTTCGCGATATCCTAGAAGGGTTAAAAGACGACAGTGAAGCCGCGCTGGTCAATTTAGATCAGGATGGACCATCGGTTCTTGGTGATGGTTCTGGAGACTGCCGGATTCATGCCGGAGTTACGCAAATGGATCAGTATGATGTACTACAACCCCAAGCAGTGGTGTAGGTAAACGGGAAGCGTTCAGAGGCGTTCGCGATCGAGCGGTTGGTCTGGCAGGGTTGCCCGTCTCCTTTTCCCTATGTCTTCGCTTTGGAGCCCCTGCTTTATAGGGATTTGGCAACAAATCCGACCCTGCGTGGAGTCCCCTACGCTGGTTGTCTTAGGGTGAAGGTCTCTGCGTACGCCGATGACATCACCGTCTTTGTGTCTCGCTGATCGGACATAAAGACTGTGAAGAAGGCGGTTGCGAGGTACGAAGAAGTAGCAGGTGCCAAGATCAACTTTGATAAGAGCGAAGGTCCGTGGCTGGGTGCCTGGAGGGGTGGTGTTCCTCTGCCAGGGCCCTTCCGCTGAAGTGACAGACCCAACCGCATCTTCGGGGTGTGGTTCAGGTGCGGCCTTCAACTAGAGCGAAATTGGTCGGAGATATGGGCCAAGTTAGATGCCCAGATTAGTTCCTGACTTCGAAGGCATTTGTCTTTTAAGGGCCGGGTGAAGGTGCGCGCCGCGTAGATCTTTCCCTTGATCCTTTACTGGTTGTCTGTACTTTCTCTGTCTAAGGGTCACCAGCTGGTGCTAATACAATCCCTCTCCAAATTTCTTTGGAATGATCGAAAGCCGATGCCCGATCAAGAGAGTCACTGGCTCGCTGAAAGACTGGCTTACCAGGGCCGATCCTTGTCGAGGGGCACGATGTGGGGACGAAAGGTGAGAGATGTCTTTCCTCGCCTGGAGTCCAACCTGAAAACCGAAGTTCATTGTAAGCACCGTTCGTCTGCGCATGCCATAACATCCTTCGTAAACTTCCTGGGTCCAGTGAGCTTTCTCGGTTTCGAAAGGAACTGTATCGGGAGTTAGTGGTGGGTTCCGCTTCGGATCCTCTGGTAGAGCGGCTCGGCTGGTCGCTGGGGGAGGTTCGCTATCAATGGAATTGGGCGCCAGGTTCGGGCTTCTTGAACAACTTCCAGTTCTCGCTCACCTGGCGGTTTGCACGGAATATGTTGCCCCTTGCCGACTGAGCTTTCAAAGCTGGCTTGGCAAGCATGCCCGATTGCCTCCGCTGCGGTAGTGGTTTAGAAGAACCGGCTTTTCCCGTCTTCTACTACTGTGTGCGGGTTTGCCCGTTTTGGAATCATGTCGGGAAGTGGACGACCCACATCGATCCCGAATAGCTCGTGCTGCTCGACGTTGGTTACGTCGTAGACAATTTTGATCTTCCGTATCGAGGCGAAAAGTGTGTGGTGTTTATCGCGATCCTAGCTGAGGCTAGAATGGTGATTTGGAAGACGTGAAACAAGAGATTGTTTGATGGAGCAAACTTTTTTCATCGTGATCAGATTATGTTCTTTAGGCACTAGCTTAGAGTCAAAATTACATGCGATACAAAACGACAAAAGGTGGGTGCATGCAGCGAGCCTGGTCGTAAGAAAGGGGGCAACATTGGAGTCATCCTTTCCTCCTCTTCCTGTGCATGGTGACGATGGTCCAGGTCCTTCAGTGCCCCATCCCGGATGAGTAGGTAATTTTTGTACCCCTTCTTCCCTAGTTAGCTGTATGATGTTTGTCATTGGCCACGCCATCTAGTCGTTCGTCTCCCAGATCTTCCTCGTCCCCATTCTTTTATCATCTTAACCCCCATCTAGTTCCATCTTTATGAGAATCATGGACCCACACTACTGTAATCCATGTTACCTATTTCTTGCTGCGCCCTTCCTCGTATTTCTTTTATCCCATTAGTTTAGGCCCGCTCTCTATATAGGGATAGCCTGGCTTGCTTTCGGTCTTCGCGGTTACCGGAAAACAGTTTACTCTCCGCAGCATAGACGTGGGGACGGGAGGTTATCCAAACGGAGTTTTTATTCTTGTTTTACCAATTGATTTTTTTTGGGGGGGTCTTCTTCCTTCGCCATCATTGCTATTTTGTATATATGCACTCATTGTAAATGCATCATTCATTTCGCCTGGGTTTTAAGTAGGTTCTTATTGAGCGAATATGGTATTCTGGTGAATGTTGTGCGCTTGTCGATGTATGGTTATCTCATTGTATTGTGTTTCTAGGTCGGCGAGTGTGACTAGTTAGGGCCCCTTAGAAGATATAGTCAAGCATGACCGCTTCCTTTCCCCTTCCACACAATGCATTTGGGCTTCATGTTCCTCTAAATTTGAATAAATGTTTGGGTTTTTTCAACAAATTTTGGAAACAAACTGTATTGAGTTACAGCCTGCTTTATTTTTGTCTGCCAGCTAGACTCTACCTTACGGCAGTAAGTGTTATAGTCATTATTCTACATCCCCTTCCCTTCCCATTACGCGTAGGTAGTGGATTTGTGGCGGGGGGAGTTTCTTCAGACCTGGCTGGTTGTAAGGAAGTAATCTAGATAATACAGTGTAACCAGGATATAAGTGAGTTGTTGGGACCGGAGTAGAAGTATCTTATATCCATGTTTCTCTTATATCCGGGTTTGATCTATTTTATATACATTAACACAGGCTCCAATTTGGGACCAGAGTAAATATCTCTTATATCCGGGTTACACTGTACCTGGGCGGTTTTTGTCGGCGTCATTATAGGCGGCTGCGAGGTGTTTGATGGTGGGTGTGGCGACGTTATTCTAGAGTCCATGATTCGAGGTACTAGTATACTGAGTTTATGGAACTTTGTTAGATTTGGTGTAGGGGGCTCGGACACATCACTGGGAATAGGAAGTGGTATTGTTAGTTATCAAGCTTCCTGAGGAATCGGCGATTTCGCAAGGTGATTCTACCTGAACCGTCAACCCTGACCCAGCATTGGTGGTTAGGAAGGGTTCATGACGTTCTATACTACAGGCCACTTTATATCGAACACTAGCCCTTAGACTGAAAGCCAGTTTTATTGCAGTTTTAGTTTCAGTTTGAGCTATGTACTGTGTATATACCCTTGTGTTGTCGGGTAAAAAAATTCAAAAGAATCTTTTAATTTTACCTTTGGTTGGAATATCATTTAACTTATTTAGTTTAAGTATATTTGATTATTTTAGTTTGAGTTGATACATTATTTTTATTCAAATTGTAGAAAGGAAACTTTGGGACTTAAGTAAATCTCTGTGCGAGTGAATTTAAGTTTAAAGGTTTAACATTTTTGAATTAAAGTTTAATTAATTTTTGGCATTTTCCCTCTTAAAGTTTGTTCAACATTTTTTTAATTAAAATTTAAAGAATTAACATTTGATAAAATGCAATTCTTTTTTAGCAATTTGAGTTATTCTAAGAAGCAATAGAATAAAATAAATTTAAACATAATTTAATTTGGTTTCTTCAAAGACGCAAAGCAAACTATTTTTATCATAAAATGACTTAAAAATGTTTGGGTTTTTTTCATAAATTTAATATCATTACTTATTTTGTTATTTATTTTTGATATCGTCGAAAAAACATTGTTAGTGTGGGTGAAAACGTAACATCAACGAAATTAAAGATTAACTTTCTCAAGTTTTTAACCATGATAAAATTAACATAAGTCAACATTTTTCTATTAAAAGTTTAAGATTGAATTATAAATTTGACTAAGATTTTAATTGATAAAGGTCCATTAACATTTATCAATTAAAACTTTATCCAACATTTCCATTACATGTTAAAAAAGCAAATTTCTTCGCGCTTTTGTTTCCCAAGTTAAAGAATAAAGGATTATTTTTGCTACATTAGTTACTAAATAGTGAACTGTAATGATTTTATTTATTAGAATTAAAGAAATATGAATAGATTTTATTACATGGTTTTAATGACAATATTTTTATAATTCTTTTTGAAAGGTCTCCTTTTATGTCTTTTGACGTTTTCATTTTTCGTGCTTGTTTTAAAGTTTTTACTGCAAAATTTATTTTAAAATAATAATAATAATAATAATAATAATAATAATTGTTGAAATATATATAAATGACCAGAGTAGTTTGAAAACATTAGAAGGGTCGAAGGAAGCATATCTATTGCTATGAAGTTCTGCTCAAAGGTAAATTTTTGGTAACTGTCTATTTAAATCATTGATTTTCGTGTCACATAAAATCGTTTGCTTAACATTTGTATTTAAATAGATTGACTGGATTGACTGCAAGAAGGCATATGATATGGTTCCGCATAGCTGGATAATAAACAGCCTCAAAATGTACCAAATATCAGACGAAGTCATAAACTTCATCGACAAAACTATGAAAACCTGGAGAGTTGAACTGACAGCAGGAGGAAGAAGATTAGCTGAAGCAAAGATCCAAAGAGGTATTTTCCAAGGAGATGCTCTATCACCCTTACTATTCATAACTGTCATGATGCCACTTTACCACCTACTCAGAAAATGCACAGTCGGATACAAACTCAATAGATCACAGGAAAAAGTTAATCATTTAATGTACATGGACGACATCAAACTATTTGCAAAAAATGAAAAAGAACTGGAAACCCTAATACACACAGTTAGAATATATAGCCGGGACATAGGAATGGAATTTGGTATAGAAAAGTGTGCAATGCTTGTAATGAAAAGTAGCAAACGGCAGGTAACTGACGGAATGGAACTACCAAACAAGGATAAGATAAAAACGCTCGCAGAAAACGAAACCTACAAATACTTGGGCATCTTGGAGGTTGACACCATCAAACAAGCGGAAATTAAAGAAAAAATTCAGAAAGAATATCTCAGGAGAACTAGAAAACTACTCGAGACAAAACTCAATAACAGAAATCTTATCAAAGGAATGAATACCTGGGCTGTACCACTCGTTAGATATTCCGGACCGTTTCTGAAGTGGTATGGCCTTGTTGGTTGGGTTTGGAGTGTTACAACATACAATGAGAAAAAGCTTCATTTAACACAAGACAAACAAGGAACATCTAATAATTAAACAATTTTTATAAAACAGAAATGTCAACTTGGATTTGAATGTTCAAAAGTTCTCCTTTGTGAGTAGTAAATTTTCGAAGTGGTGGAAAGTCAGATATCAAGAAACAGGGTAAAGGAGGAGAATGTTTTTAAAGAGTACTTATTCCTTTTTTCTTTTCTTTTCTTTCTTTTATGGTCAGGTAGTGGAACTAGCAGAGAGGTAGTTTCGGCTCTTAACTCGAGGGCGGACGTTACTTCTCTCCTGGTTATCGCGTCTTCGTTCTTTCTTGTGTCTCCTTTTGTTCTCACTGATTTGGTTCACAGAAAACCTGAGTATTTATCTCTCTCCACCGGCTCCAAATTCGCTACTCCAAAATCCTTCTAATTTTGGCGCGACCGCTTCCCATTGGCTACTTTACTTTTTATTATTTTTCTTTTTTCTGATTTTTAACCGGATGGATGCGTGGAGCATTATGCGTGGCGATGCGTTTTATACATTTTGTATGTGGCAGCCGACGAGTCAACATCCGGTTGGGAGTTTTATTGTTAATTCCTAAATCCCCACAGTGGACCAGAGACGAACTTTAAAAAATGGACCAAAGAACAAGAAAACTAATGACAATGCATATTGCTTTACATCCCAGAGACGATGTTGACAGACTATATGTTTCAAGAAAAGAGGGAGGAAGAAGACTTGCCAGCGTCGAAGACAGCGTTGACGCATCGGTACAGCGACTGAAAACTCAAAAACACGAAGGAGGACTCATTACAGCCACCAGAAACGACCCTGAGAACACGATGAACAACAGAATGACAATAACTAGGAAACAAAAATGGGAAAGAAAACAACTCTATGGGCGGTTTAAATGACTAATAAACAATATCTCACACGGCAAAACTTGGACATGGCTAAGAAAAGGAAACTTTAAGAGAGAAACAGAATCTCTCCTAATAGCAGCACAAGACAGATCCCTAAGAACCAATCATATTAAATTGAGAATAGATAAGACTCAACAAAATAGCAAATGCATGCTATGTGGTGACAGAGATGAAACCATCAATCATATAATAAGCGAATGCAGTAAATTAGCACAGAGGGAGTATAAGGCGAGACACGACTGGATCGGCAGGGTGATTCACTGGGAAATTTGTAAGAAATTTAAATTTGACCATACTAACAAATGGTATATGCACAATCCAGCACCTGTCCTAGAAAATGCCACGCATAAACTCCTATGGGACTTTAACATACAAACGGATCACCTAATCCCGGCCAGAAGACCAGACTTAATAATAATCAACAACAAAAAAAAAGAGAACTTGCAAAATAGTCGACTTTGCTGTTCCGGCTGACCACAGAATAAAACTGAAAGAATGTGAAAAGAAGGATAAGTACCTCGACCTTGCTAGGGAATTGAAAAAACTGTGGAACATGCAGGTGACAATTATACCAATTGTAATTGATGCGTTTGGAACAGTAACTAAAGGATTACTAAAGGGACTGGAGGACTTGGAAGTTGGCGGACGGGTGGAGACCATCCAAACGACTGCATTATTAAGAACGGCCAGAATACTAAGAAGAGTCCGGGAGACTTGAGAAGACTTGCTGTCACTCAAACTCCAGTAAAAAACCTTCGGCTAACGCTGATGTGAAAAGCTCTTATGAGTGAATAATAATAATAATAATACCATTTATTTATCACATTTATTTTAATATTTTTCTGATTTTGTGGTTAAAAGACAAAATGCATTATTTTTACTTTTAGTTGTTTTGCTTTAAGGCAAAGAAAGTTATATTTCATATATATTTTATATATATTTCATATATATTATATTTATATACTTTATAAATATATTTTATATATATTTATATTTATATACTTTAAAGTGAATTAAAATAATCCAACTAAAGCCTATCCAAAAACTATATAAATACAGTTGATACTTGTTCAAAACTGGAAGAAATCATCCGATATTTAAATTCTATGGCTTTTGATCTCAAGAAAAATATCATGAGTCAACAATATCTAGCAATGGCTCCTAAAATGGTTGGAATAAAATATAGTTCAGATATACATCCTTTTGGGTACTTTGTAACACCACAAACATTGTATAGATTAAGAGACGATTTTCAATTACCCTCATTCGCAACATTAGGAAGGATGACATCAAAAGTTTCAAAACTTAACTTTTTTGTTATCTATATCTAATACTCTTACTACTAGTCAAAAAGGGGGCATAATTCTTCATAATGAAGTATATATCAAAGATATGTTGCTATATCATGACAAACAACTATTTGGTAAATAAGTTGACAATCTATCTCTACTTGCTTTCAATGGGGGTCCAAAATTTCTTACAAAATTGATTCCAGCCTTTTTGTTTGAACAAATTGAGTTAACAGTCCAAGCTATGACATCTGTACCAGCAGATGTAAAGGCTATTATGTGATAGCAACAGAGTAAAGCTTCTTTTT
The DNA here is from genome assembly GCA_963585895.1 of Sepioteuthis lessoniana. Classification (NCBI taxonomy): domain Eukaryota; kingdom Metazoa; phylum Mollusca; class Cephalopoda; order Myopsida; family Loliginidae; genus Sepioteuthis; species Sepioteuthis lessoniana. Next base: position 24,772 of record CAUZXS010000806.1, on the reverse strand, counting down.
TTTAATTATATCGTACACTTCCTGAAAAAACTTGGTTAACTGAAGATGATAAACATTTGCTTTTTGATTATGTTCATCTGTTGAAAAACATTCGCAATTTATGGCAGACAGAAAAAAAACTGGAAAACCAATCTTTGATGATGATGGAGAAAGACGAGTTGCAAAATGGACGCATCTTAAACAGTTATATTGTTTTGAATCTGAAAGACTACTTAAATTTTCAGATGAAATTTCCATTGCTCAAAAGCCAATAGAAAAACGGGTTTCTACTTGCCTCAGAGTATTTTCTGAAAAAAAAAACATAGAATACACGCAGTCTGGAATAAGTGTAGATAAGAATGATACTGCCATCTTCATAAACAAGGTTTTCACATGGTGGAAAATTTTAATTGTTAAGTCTCTTCAAATCGATGAATTACGTAATGATCCTCTACAAGCTGAAACCAGATCTCCAAATGATACTCGAATTGATTTTATCATTTAATTTGGTGAAATGGCTGTCAATATGGCTGGCAGTCAAGGTAATGGTAAAAAACAATTATCCCAGAATTTTGCAACTGCCATACATCATACTTGCAATGGAATTGTTAGTCTATATCGACATCTTTTAGCTAAAAGTCACAAATATGTACTACTTGGGCAATTTTCAACTGATCCGTTAGAAAAAGAATTTGGTAAACTTCGCTAAGAATCAGGTTGCACCTATTTTATTTATGTTCAACAGTGTATTGAAAAGCTGCATATTAAGCAGACATCTTTACTTTTAAATCAAAATGTAAATATTGATGAATTCAATGTTAATCCAGGTCACCAACGTACATCTTGTGATCATAAACTTTGTGAGAAGGTTCCGAAATATTTTACTATCTGGAAAATTTACTCAATCCTTTCCGAATGTAAAGATGCCTTTTCGGACTAAGTCAACAATAACCTGTTTGGAACGTTGGAATGCATCCTTAGACTTTTGTTCCATATAAAGTGTGAGGTCTCGTTTGACGAGGTCACGAAAGGGAAACATCCCATAATCACCTCAGAAAAACTCGCCTTAAAGAACTGTTGCAGAACCGATAAGGATGTCGGCTCTACTTGGTTTACAAACGTGAAATAATGTGAACAGCCTGGACAATGAATAGACAAACGCAAGGGTAACAGTGTAACAGGAAAACTGGTGCAAATTTATTGACCGGATTATGTAGAGTTCGGTGCTGGAAAGATGATCAACGGGAGGCTGGTCGATTGCTGGTCTGGAACTGGCCATCGGCAGTACTCTGGTCGTAGGCAGGGTCGTCGGTTTGGTCGGTACTGATCGTCGGCAGGGTCATCGGTGCGGTTGGTACAGGATGTCGGCAGGGTCGTCGGTGTGGTCACTGGATGTCAGCAGGGTCGTCGGTTAAGTCGCTGGACTGAGGGCTGGTCGAACTCGAGGTCAGGAGACGGGAACTGTTTGCAAGGGGTAAGCCAGAACCAAAAGACTGAACACGAGCTTGTAGTTCGCAAAAGACATGGTTTTTGCCCTAACAAGGTCAGTTTATCGAGTATCTCCAGAGTTCTTGGGTAGAACGGTCTTCAACCAGCGGGAAATGGAAGGATAGGGGTGGTGTCGGGAACAGGCAAACGGCAGGCAGGTGAGGTCGGGGAAAGCGGCAGGAAGGAGCAATCTGCAGAACAGGCACCACTAGCGACAGGTTTCGGGTGAACTGCTGGAATCGGAAGGTTCCTGCCTCCAGGTCTTCTGCTTCGTGTTCGCCTACTGGCCATCTGCTTCGATGATTCCGGGGGGAATCGCCGGAGATATTCCAACTCAAGGCTGGAGACCTCCTTCCCTAAAAAGGGTCGAGTAGGGGAACAGATACGTTCGAGGATCAACCTCAACTTATGAGATCGCAGCTGAAGCGTTCCAGTGGCGAGAGTCATCCACAAATGTGGGGTCTCAGCCGGAACGACTCCAAATGGCAAGATCAACCACAAAGGAGGGAGATCTGTGTATGAACGTACCGCTCAGCTAGGCGCTAGGGTGATCTGAATGCAAAATATCCGTGAAACAGATACTACACGTTGATCCTTTTATTTCACAAAAATTGTAAAACTTTGTAAAGTTTTGGGGAGCATGAACCTACAAACGTTTTGAAAGTGAGGGAGAGGGATGTAGACTATGATACTTATAGAGCCCTAGCTAGCTACATTCACCGATCCAGACACACTATACAATAAAGACAGCCATGCATCAACAAGCGCGCAACGATCACCTAAATACAGCATTCGCTCTTAAAGAACCTACTTACAATGAGGTGAAATGTATGATTTACTTACAAGTGAAGGCATATATACAATTAAGCAATGATGGGGAAGGGGAGAAAACCCAAAAAAATAATTTGTAAAAACATAGATAAAACCTTGTTTTATCTACCTCCCGTCCGAATGGGCCGAAAACAAGTCGAACTGTCTCTATGGGGAAGTGGGTCTAAACTAATAGGGAAAAAAGAAACGTAGGTGGAGGACGCGGCAAGGAAAGGTTAACACGAATTATTGAAATATGGGTCCAAGATCCTCAAAAAAAAAGTGGGACTGGAGGCAGTTTAGGGTAATAAAAAAGAATGGGGATGGGGAGGATCTTAGAGGCTGACAACTAAGTAATAGGGTCAATGACACACCTCATATAGCAAACTGGTGGTACAGGAGTGCAAAAAATCCTACTTACCCGGAGTGGGGTCTCGAAGGAACCGGACTATCGTTGCCATGCGCAGGTAGAGGAGAGAAGGATGACTCCAAGATGCCCCGCACGACCAGGCGCGCTGCATACTCCCACCATTTGTCGTCCAAGCGTTTTCTATCGCATCTGATCTTGATCATAAGCTAAAGAACAAGAACCAATTACAATGAGAAAAGTTTGCTCCATCATACAATACCTTGTTTCGTGTCTCCCAAATCACAATTCTAGACACAGCTCGGATCCTGAGAAACACCTCACGCTTCTCACCCTGATACGGAGGGTCAATATTGTCCACGACGTAACCAACGTCGAGTAGCACGAGCTGCTTGGGTCTGATGCGAGCCGTCGACTCCTCGACATGACTCCAGAACGGGCGAACCTGTTCACAGTAGTAGAAGGCGTGCAAAGCCGTTTCCTCTAAACCACTGCCACATCAAGGACAATTGGGCATGTCTGCCAAACACGCTCTGAAAGCCCAGTGGTTGAGGGACAACGCGTTCCGGGCAAGCCGCCAGGTGAGCGAGAACTCAAAGTTGTTTAAGAAGCACGAGCCTAGCGCCCAATTCTATTGATAGCGAATCTCCCCCAGTGACCAACCGAGCTGCTCTACCAGAGGATCCGAAGTAGAAGCCACCACTAACTCCCGATACAGTTCCTTCCGAGGCCGAGAAAGGTTACCGGACCAAGGAAGGTTACGAAGGGCCATATGGCACTCGCAGACAAACGATGCATCATCACTAGGCTTTAAGATTGGACTTCAAATGAGGAAAGTCATCTTTCACCTTTTGTCCCCACACCGTGTCTCTCGACAAGGAACAACCTAGGTAAGCCAGTCTTTCAGCGAGCCAGTGGCTCTCCAGATCAGACATCCCCAGACCCCCATTTCGAGGACGTTGGCAGCAGACCTGTCTGCGGACCAACGGGCTTCGACCTTTCCAAAGTGATTTGAAGAGGGATCGTTTCAGCGCCACCCGATGCTCCTTAGGCAGAGGAAGTACGGACAAGTGGTAAAGGATCAAGGGGAAGATGTACACGGCACACACCTCCGCCTTGCCTTTTAAGGACAACAGCCTTCAAAGCCCGGTACCCACCTGCGCTTCTACCTTAGCCTGTGCCTCCGACCAATTTCGCTTCAGTTGGAGGCCGGGCCCGAACCATACCCCGAAGATGCGGTTGGGTCTGTCACTTCAGCGGAAGGGCCCTGGCAGAGGAACACCACCCCTCCAGGCACCCAGCCACGGACCTTCGCTCTTATCAAAATTTATCTTGGCACCTGCTACTTCTTCGTACCTCTCAATCGCCTTCTTCACTGTCAATATGTCCATTCGGTGGGACTCAAAGACAGTGAAATCATCGGCGTGGGCAGAGACCTTCGCCCTAACACGGCCGGCAAAGAGGACTCCGCCCAGGGCCGGATTAGCCCTCTCATCTATAAACCTACGGAGCAGGGGCTCCAAAGTGAGGATATAGAGAAGAGGGGACAAAGGGCAACCATGCCAGATTGACCGCCCGATCACGAACGCCTCTGAACGCTTTCCGTTTATCTGCATCACCACCTGCGGGTTGTGATACAGCAAGCTGATCCATTTACGGAACTCCACCAGAACCGTCGCTAAGAACCGATGATCCACCCTGTTAAATGCCTTATCCCGATTTAAATTGATCAGCGCAGCTTCTGTGTTGTCTTTATCCCCTCTAGGATCTCGTGAGCCAGATGCAAGTTGTCTTGAGTTGATCTTCCCTTCACAGCCTAGTTCTGCTCAGGTCCGATTAAATCGCTGATGACAAGCTTCAAACGGTTTGCTAAGATCCGGGCCAAAATCTTTAACTCTGAGTTTAGCTAAGTTATGAGCCTGTAATTATCTAAGTCCTCCCAAATATGCCAGTCACCTTTCTTCAGCAATGTGATCCCACTCTTAGTAATGCTACATGGAATGGCTCCATGGGCAAACCAATGGCTGAACATATCCGTCAGAATAGGGATAAACATGTTCGACATTCTCAAGTACACTTCGTCGGGCAAACCATCCAGTCCCGGTGACTTGTTGAGGCCGACCTGCTTCAATGCATCACGTACTTTGCATTCAGTAACCAACACCTCGCAGTTAACCGATTCCGCCTCTCCAAGGCGGGGGAAGTCGGCTAGATAGCTGCGAAACTCCCAAACCGGAAGGTCAGGACAGCGGGCAAAGCGATCATGAAAGTGCACCCGAAAGGCTTCGCGCATCTTACGATTTGACCGTAGAGCGTGCTCATCCGGAGACTTGACGAACTCGATGGGAAAACCTTCGCAATTCTTCCTCATGCATAAATGCATTACATCTCACGGCTTCGTTGGAAACTCTTTTTAACCTATTTCTAACTACAAAACCCTTGCGCTCAAGGTCCCGCCTAGCTAGATTTACGGCTTCAGAGTCCCCATCCTCCACTGCCCGGGAAAGTCTATCTTCTAAAGACTTCGGCTTCTTGGCCCAATCTAGTTTGAACTGTCGGCCGTATTTGGTGGCGAAGACCCAAATCGTATACTTAAGGGATCCCCACCACTTATTCCCGGTAACCGCCCCCTCTCTAGCACCTCCTGAAATAAAGTTTCTGGGTTGTGGTTGGGAGGGGAGTTTTTCTGGCTGAGGTTGTTCTTGGGAGGGGGATTTTTCCGGCTGTGTTGTTGTTGAGGTTTTTTGTATAATTTTTTGCCTGGTCTTCTCCAATGTCTCTTCTTTTCTTGAGGTTGACATGGGAGATACGGTAGCGGGTCACACGGTAAGGAGGTGATAGAGTTTTTTTACTTCGGGTGGAGTAGTCGGAACCTTTGACGGTTCTTCCTCCTTCTTCTTCCTCCTTTTCCGAGTGACCCGTTTCCACTCTTCACTGGTTTCTTCGATGTTGTCGGATGGTGCGTCTTGAGTGGTCTTTTGGTTTACTTCAGTAGCTTCGGTGGGATTATTAGTTTTTTGCGGGGTGTTTCCCACCTTCCTAGGCTGCTGCGCCAAGTCAGCCGTCTTTTGAGGGCAGACCTTTGCCATGTGACTCACCTGTTTGCAGCTCCAGCAGCGTGGCCGTCTGCGCTCCACCACCACCATGGCTCTCAGCTGAGTCATTTCTTCTACCCGGCTGAAGGCGCTTGGATACGAAGCCACTACTTCTCCGGGTAGATTTGCCGGGACATTACAAACTGTAACTCGTATTCTACGAGTACCCATGTATTCCGGCTGCAGTCGAAAAAGTTTGGTATTAATGCAGGTTTCCGCCAGCATTGGCGCCTGCTCCTGGTAACTCCCCGATCACAAAGCCGTGACGACAAAAGTACTGTCCTGGGATGCCTGCTGAGCGCATCAGCTCCTCAAACGCGTCCTTTTTGAGCTCTGCAAACCTCCTCGACAACGACAAGCGAGAGAATGCGGGTGTCCAAAACTTCCGTGATTTCAGGGATGGCAAGATAGTATTGCCCTGAAAGTATAGGGCATACTTGCCCATCCTGTCTTTCTCGTAGTCCTCCGGGCTTTTAACCGAGACTTTCCAGGAAGCTGGTGAAGATTTTTGCCCTGGTGGAATCGGACTGTCGAAAAATTCCTTGGACGCGTCTGGGAAGGCAAGCAAGCTTGGCTTGGACGGGAAGGCCTCATTGGTGGTGGAAGAAAGAGGGGAGGGTTCAAATAGAGGTTGCAAAGTTGGTGGATCCTCTCTGGAAGATGGACCCTCCATAGTTGCAAAAAGGCAACCAAGGGGGAAGGGTTGAAGCTACGACAAAAACTAAATCCCGAACAAGAAAAAAATAAGCGAAAAGTACTAAAGCCTACTAATGATGACCGTGATGCTATTTATTTCTTTTTAGAAATAAACATACACAGACGTCAGCAGCAGATGAGATCTGGAAACTGGACCTAGTGTAAGGGAAGTGGGGAGCAACTAGCGTCCAGTTGCCAGACAAAAAATATGGCAGTAACTTAATACTAAACCACGGATCGGAAGGGCAGACACTGACACGGATGCAGATACGAACACAGATTTTGATAGGAACACGGACATGGCATGGATTCTGGTTTGGACTCTGTTGCAAAAACGGACACGGATACTACGCTTTGCTCTTAGCCAATAGGACAAGGGCGTTCGGAAATTATGCCAAGAAAAGAAAGCTTTCTCGCTGGTTTTGTGAAATGTTTGTAATGTAAATTTTGTTCTAAACGATGATTTCTGGTTTTTAACGGCGGTGGCTTTTTGCTGTATTTATAACCGCTTGCCGTATTTCTTCTTCTTTTTTTTGCGGTGGGGAGTGGAAGAGATAATGGAATTAGCAGAAAAGTACCACAAAAAGAACTACGAAATCCGAAAAAGCACAACAACGAGAAATCCCAAGCATACGACGCAACCTACCGCAAAAACAACTCATAACTATTCACAGAAATAATTTTAAAAATCTAGAACTTTGACAAAATCAAAGAAATACTAAACACAACAAAAGACATTAAAAGCTAGAGAAACCTAAAAATCTTAAAAGAATTCTCACCTGTCCTACATTTAGGGAAAACACAGCACAAGGAGTTACCAATTGCAAGAATAAAAGATGTGGAGTATGTGATGTAATTATAGAAGGAAATCCTATACCTTTAAAAACCCAGAAGAAAATTCATAATATGTAAAGACTTAAGTTGCAACTCAAAAAAACGTAGTTTACATAATCGAATTTGGCAAATGTAAAGAAGTATACATAACATCAAGCCCTCAATACTAGAATATCACTCCACAAAAGCAATATCAAAATACCTGAAAATAGAAAATTAAACGTATTTAAACACCTATACAAAGAATGTGGTCAAGGTTAATTTAAAACAACGCTCATATATCAAACTAATGGTTATACATTACTTCAAAAGAAAAAATTCAAGCCCATGTTGAATAAAACATACCAATAAACTATATAACATATCAACCACACACACACACATTTACAACGACCCAGAATAAAACAGCAAAAAACTTTATAACATAAAATATATATATATATATATATATATATATATATATGTGTGTGTGTGTGTGCATATATATATATATACACACATATGTATATGCATGTATATATACATATATGCATATATATAAGTATATATATATATATATATATATATGCATATATATAAGTATATATATGTGTGTGTATATATATATATCGTATTCAAAGCATAATTGTATTAAATTCCATCTGATGAAGGTCATTTTTGTAGACCTAAAATAAATTTAATTAATGCTGATTTTAATTTTTTTTCGTTAGATTTATAAAAACAAATATACATATGTATTTTCATATCAACATATACTAGTATATATATATATATATATATAGTATATATAGACTTGTACCTATTAAATATATGTCTATATATATATGTGTGTGTGTGTGTGTCTGGATAGATAGATAGATGTATTATAAAATCTATTTCAAAGAAAAAAATCAAAGCGACCACGTTCGAACTTGATTTGGCCGGGGTGGAGAACGGAGAAGTGGGGCACCAAAAAGTGACAGTGGGGCACCAAAAAGTGACTTCCTCCTTTTGTCGAGAACTACTATTCAGACACTCAGTACGAATTCGGGGACCGAACTGATAGCACGAAAAACTGAAGCTAGCAGATGGGTTTCGTCACATGCTTCTTGAATGGAACTTCCCAAGAAATAAAAGCAAAATTAAACGAAAGTCGACTTCTGAAATTCTACCAAGAAAGAAAATTCAATCGAGAATTCTGCTGAAAAGAACTTTAAAGAAGATTCGCAATTAAATGAACTCTGAAACATTTCTACAAAACAAAAAAAGAAAAATACTCAGATTCAAAGAACTTTGTTTCCCGGACACTCGCAGATAAGTTCCAGCAAATTATACTAAAATTTGCAACACTATCTTTTCTATCCCTTTCTTTCTAGTTTCTATCATATAAAATTCCTTTTTAAAAAACTTTCTAGTCTGTGTTATCTTTTCGAATCAGTATCCGAAAGCTGCGGAACTTACTGTTTAAACTTACCGCTTGAATTCACCGTTTAACACTGAAGCCCCCTAAAAACATGACCCCGTTAAATACTAAACTTGGCTTTAGTGTCACTTACTTCATAACAAATTTTATTCCCTCAAATTTCTTTATATAAAATTTTATCCTTTAAATCTCTTTAGTATTTACATTCAAGCAAATTTTGTTAAAGACGATGGAACACTTAATTATTTTCTATATAAAAGATCTTGAGAAGTGGTTAACGAAGATCGACAAATCTGGATTGCCTGGTCGATTTAAGGCATGGTTATTCCAGCATGCAGTTTTGCCCCGGATATTGTGGCTATTGCTCGTCTATGAAATCCCGATTACCACCGTGGAATCGTTAGAAAGAGCAATTAGTAATCGTTTGAGAAGGTGGCTGGGCTTGCCGAGATGCTTAAGTGGTGCGGCTCTCTACGGGAACAGCAAATCGTTGCACCTCCCCTGCAGCAGTCTCGTGGAAGAATTCAAAATCACGAAAACAAGAGAACTTCTGCAGCATGCAGAGTCTGAAGATCCAAAGGTGGCGGCAGCAGGAATTCAGATAAGATCTGGCAGGAAGTGGAGTGCGAACAGAGTTGCAAGTGGCGGAGGAGATGCTTAGGCATAAAGCTATCTTAGGGTCGATAGCTAAAGGCAGAGCAGGATTGGGGGTTTTCCCCTCTACGCATACCAACAGTGCCAAAAGCAAAGAAAGACGCCAACTCATCCAAGAAGAAGTCCGGGAGGGCGTAGAAGTGCGTTACTGTAAAATGGTCTGCTTGAGTCAGCAAGGAGCCTGAACAAAGTGGGAGGATGTAGAGAAAAAAAGGATTACATGGTCAGATTGCTGGCGGCCGGACTTAAGCGAGATTCGATTTCTCATTAAATCAGTGTATGATGTGTTACCGAGCCCAACGAACATGCACATATGGGGGAAGAGAGAGACCCCCAATTGTCAACTATGTGTTAGGAAAGGATCTTTACAACATATCATTAGTAGTTGTCCAAAAGCTTTGGGTGATGGTCGGTACCGATGGCGTCACGATCAAGTACTCAAGGTAATTGCGAATGAGGTGACTAAAGCTATGAGGGCTAGTAAGCATCAACCAGGAAAGAAATTGAAACAGATCAACTTCGTAAAAGCAGGAGAGAAGATACAGAGAAAGAGGAGAGAGAAAACGAACCTGTTATCTTCCGCGGACGATTGGCAGTTGATAGTGGATCTGGAGACTCAGCTGAAGTTCCCCAGACACATAGCTGTAACATCGCTAAGACCGGATCTGATATTGCACTCTGATAACACAAAGCAGTGCATTATTTGGGAACTGACTGTGTCATGGGAGGAATATATTACTCTCGCTAATGAGAGGAAGAGGTCCAAATACCAAGAACTGGTCGAACAATGTCAACAAAAGTCATGGAAGATTTATTATGACCCCGTAAAAGTTGGTTGTAGGGGCTTTGCTGGACAGTCGTTGGGCAGAGCCCTAGCAAAAATTGGTATAGTCGGGGCAGCTAGAGTGAGGGCGCTGGAAGACATTACCAACACAGTTCTAATGGCGTCAAAGTGGATTTGGCTTAAGAAATCAGAGCCATGGAAGAAATAAAGAGGACGACGGAGGAACCTAAGAATTAAGATTAGGTGACACATTACACATTTTAAGAGTATATTGAGATAATATTAAGTTAGGGTAGTCGGAATGTCAGGGCGTTTGCGAGGGGGGGATGGATATTTAATTATCCGTTTTAATTGTTGTTTTTTTGGGGGGGTTGTGTATGTGTCCTCGTATGCTGGTTACGGTCCGCTACAAATTTATGGTTTTTAATAAGTTCATTTGCCAGCGCCCACTCGTAGTTTTATTTAATTGATTGAAACCTAATAGTTTATGGGGGGGAAGGGGGTGAGTAGGAGATAGGTTCGTAGTAGTAATAAGTTGGAATGTAAGGAGTTGAATAGAGTAGCGTTTGTTTTCTTTTTGTTTTTTTTGCTTTTTGAGAAATATGCATTAGATTGGTAATATGAGTATAGATTATTGACAAACGGGGAGGGAGATCTAGGCAAATAAGTATGAGATAATCTGTAGCAAATGATTTCGTGAGTCAAAATAAATGGGAACTTGTTTTTTTTTTGTTTTTTTTTCTGGCTTCGAATAAGGGTATAAGGTAAGAGTTAAAGACTGACTGAATGGTTTGAGTAGGGGCTTATTTCATGTTAGTTTGGAAGTATTAGTATAGGATAGATTTGGGGTGGGATACGTGTAGGTCTTGTTAAAGTGTAAATCATGGACGTGGACGAGAATTAAAAATACCATCTTACCTCAGTATCAAATCCGGAAGTAGTCAGCCGAAACCGAACGAGGTAAAGATGGTATTATATAGTAGAGGAATATGAAATGCCCTGTTTTTCATTGGCTGTTACTGAAGGACAGATGTCTATAAAGAACGGCCGAAGTCCGGCCTTACAATTTTATTGCTTTGGCAGAGGCACGGAGCGTAGCACGTCACGATCAAGGAGGCGGCTTGGCTCTTCCAGAGTCATGCTGGGGTTGCTGTCGGAGCCGATATGATGCAAAAACCCGAAATCGGCGATGAAGGCAGTGCATCACTGAGGACCTACCTTGCTGCATCTAGGATGTATGACTGAAATTTTCTATTTTATTTTTTCAAGACTCCTTGTTATTTTTCTAGTGTCTGAATCTAGATGGTAAAGGAATTGTTCCATATCTTCTCCCTAAGCGGTTTCGACCATACTTATAAGCCCCGAAAAGCCCGATTTATTCCTACGTTTTGAAAAAGAATAAACCGTACTTCAACAGTAGTAGGGAGATGGTGACAGCTTTTGAAGAAAGGAAGACGAACGACTTTTAGTGCAACAAAATTTATATACAACAACAACAATAAACAGGGTTTTATACCAAATGGAACAAACAACGAATATGTAAGAGTTCAAAAAAGAGTTCAAGGTTCAGATAGGTGGTAGGGTTTTGTAAGGTTTGTAAGGTTTAGTTGTAAGTGTCCTGTTCCTTTTAACTCAGCACGTGCGTTCGTCGCTCTTGGGTCCTGGCTGGTGGAAAGTACCAAATACGTTTGCCGTCAAGGGCTGCTACGAATGGACCTGTTACTAACAGCGGTGGGAGTGGCAAAAAGAGAGCGAATCTTCAGTCGTAGCTCTTTTTTTATAGTGGACACCACGTGACCCCAAGGGGCTGCTGATGTTCGGTGAAACAGGATCACCAGTTCCTTAAAAAATTCTACAACTGAGAGTGGCTGCTTACCATTAAGTCTCTGGGCCTGAAGTGTATGCTTTGGACGTTATAATTCCACTTTGAAAAGTTGAAATCCTCTTTTGGATTCTCGACAGGATAGAGAGTAGTCGTGCCTACTATAGGCTCTTTAACACTTGGAATTTCAACTTCGAAAAGTTAAATTCGTTTTTTCTACTTTTCAACAGCCACTGAAAGAACTTTAAAGTAGACTGGTAATTAAATGAACTCTGAAACATTTCTACAAAACAAAAAAAAAAAACAAAAAAAAGAAAAGAAAAATACTCAGATTCAAAGAACTTTGTTTCCCGGATACTCTCTCAGAAAGTTCCAGCAAATTGCACAAAAATTTGCAACACTTTATCTTTTCTAAATCTTTCTTTCTCGTTTCCTTTGTATAAAATTCCTTTTAAAAAATTTTTATAGTCTGTGTTATCTTTACGTATCAGTATCCGAACTAGAAAGCTGCAGAACTTACTGTTTAAACTTACTGTTTAAATTTACCGTTTAATATTGCTCACTAAAAACCCCTAAAAATATTACTCAGTTAAACATTAAACTTGAATTTAGTGTCACTCTCTTCATATCAAATTTTATTTCCTTTATATTAAAATTTTTATCCTCTTAATTTTCTTTACATTACTACCTGCATGGCAGACTACTGAAGGAAACAGAAATTAAAATTTCGGCGAGAAAAAACCAGGACAAAGGCTTGAAGTCTTTTTAAGAAGAACAGCGATTCTATACGTGGACTACTTATTTTGCTTTGTACAAATTTCCAGGGGTTAATTTTGTTTGTAAAAACCCTGTTTGAGTAAAATTTTCGTGGGTTGATTTTGTCTGTGAAAACCCATCCTGTAGCAAACTGTTTTATATTGTTTTACTTTCTTACTAAGCGCCTAGGTTTTTGAAAATATAGTGATGCCCGCATATGAGAAAATATATGCAACTTTGCTGTAAATAAACTTTTTCCTGCTGAAACAAAACAAGACTATTTGTGTTTTCATCCTGCTTTCCCTTCTCATTTTGTTTCAGACGTGGGCTAAAGTCGAATTTATCTGCAAGAGGATAAATTGCCGACTTAACAAGATTTGCTTGAATTACTTGCTGCCTAAATATACTCTTCAAAATGTATATACATATGTATATACTTATTTACATATTCATTGTATATATATAGATATATCATCATCATCATCTTGTCGTTCCACCGGCATGGATATCCCTGACTCTCTCTCTCTCGCCACTCCTCCCAATCGTTCATCGCTTCTGGCAGGTCCTTAGGGCTACATCCAGTATCCTCAGAGAGCTGCTGTATGTAGGTTCGAGCTGGTCACCCTGCTTTTGCTCAGCCATGTGAGGGGGTCCATAAGAGAACATCACTTATGAGCTCGTCCCTGCTTCTCCAGCAGTGTCCTGCATGTCTAGTTTGTCTAACTTTGATAGTTTTCGTGATGAGTGGTAGGTGGCCGTATAGCTGATGCTTTGTGGGGTGTTGCTTCCAGGACTCGTTCAATATTGCTCGCGGCATTCTTGTGTAGTTGCCGTCAAGCTTTTTCTCTATATGTTTAGTTAGCGTCCATGTAGCGCATCCATATAGCAATATCGACACGACCGCTGCTTGGAAGAAACTGCCTTTCATTTTATTGGTCAGGTCTGACTTCCATATGACCGATAGCCTATCGATAGCTGCCTATGCCTTTGTAAGTCGCATGTCGATGTCAGTCCCGGTTGATGAGAAACTACTTCCTAGGTAGGTGAACTTGTCAACTAGTTTCAGAGAACTATCGTTTAGTGTGGAAATGTCGCCTGTTTGATTAAAGCTCATGAATTCCGTTTTGTGTGCATTGACATGGAGGCCAATGCCTGCAGCGGCTCGTCGCAGACTATGTAGTTGGATTTAAGCTTGGCCGGGTGCATTTGCCAGAAGCGCTATATCATCGGCGTAGTCGGCGCCGGTAATTGTTTTTGCAGGGTACCTTCTGCTTCTTTTCTTTGTCAGCTCGAAACCGTTTTCTTTGATTTTATCAATCGATGTTCTCAGCACGAGGTCTAGACAGATGATAAAGAGATATGAGGCTAGTGTGTCTCCTTGCAATACTCCTGCTACAATGTCGAAGTAGTCTGCGTCTCCATCCGGCGAACATACTTTCACTTTGGTATTTCTGTAGAAAATCATTATGGCTGCGACGGTTTTTTTTGGTAGGCCGTATGCTAGTAGAATTGATTCCATCCTCCCTCTGTGAATGGAATCAAAGGCCTTGGTAAAGTCGACAAATAGTATTGCGGCCAGTAAATTTTTTGCTCGTACGCCTTCAAGGATTCTACGGATAGTCAATATTTGTGAGGTCGTGGATCTATTTCTCCGGAAGCTATTTTGGTTCTTCCTAAGAATGTTGTCAATTTTGGGTTTTGTGCGATTGCATTGCAGGGCATTGTATATTTTGGCTGCTATGGATGTGTTATACCACGGTAGTTCTTGGCTAATCTGAGGTCACCCTTTTTAGGGAAAAGGAGGATGCATCCCTTCATCCATCTATCAATCAGATTTTGATTATAAACTGCATTACAATGTCAGAGCAGTGTGTCGTCGAATTATCTGGTCTTCCATACTTCTGGGGGAATTTCATCAAGCCCTGCAGCGTTTCTATTTTTAATTTTTCTAAGTACCGAGTCGAGTTCTTCTAGAGTAAACGGTCCTAATTTGATGTCTAATTGCTTACTAATAATTTTCGTGATTGGATCATGCGTAACTTTCAGTGGGTTTCCTAGTAGATTCTCGAAATTCTGTTGCCACAGTTTTATTCGTTTTTGTTGGTTTGTAGATTTCAGTTTAGCTCTGGCTGTGCTCTTCCTTCTACTCACTTCGTTCATCGTTTGCCACGCTATCTTAGATTGCCTATCTTTCTTAGAGTCTCTGATCTTATCAATCTGATTTTGTATGTATTCTGTCTGTTCTTATAGGTACGAGTAAATGCTTGCTAATTCATTTTGTGCCTTCTTAATTTTCAGGGCATTTGTGTTAGTTGGGTTCTTTGGAGGCAGTTTTCACGTCTGTACGTTTTTCTCTAACCACTAATGTCTCCCATGGGACTCTAGATTTAGTTCTATGTTTTGTTGGTATGTATTTCGCTACCGCTCCTAGGTGGGCATTGACGAAATTCTCATATTCGTCAATCGGGGTATGTGTTTCTGTCTTCTGTTGTGCATCGAATTTGTTTCTTAATGCTATCACATATTTATCTCTAATACCCTTGATATTAAGAAGGGCCAAATCATAGGGTATGGTGGTCGTTGCTCGAGTGGCGTTCTTTCGTAGACTCAGTCGTATTTTTGCCGTAACAATTCGGTTATCGGACACACCCTCGAACGAGGAGTAGGCCTCGCAATTCACTGCGCTATTTTTCCATTTCTTATTTATAAAGACGTTGTCTATCTGTGCTTTAGTATTGTTCGGGTATGTGTAGGTTCATAATTTTCCCTTCCTTTTCTGAAAGTTTGTATTGAAGCATGTTAATCTATTTTCTATCGTGAAATCTGTTAGATGTTGTCCATTCCTGTTTGACGAGTTGTGTAGACGGTATTTGTAGTATCCGTTTTTCCCGATTTGGGCATTCATTTCTCCGCCAATGACGAGAACGTTGTTTCGGGATGCTATGCACTAGAGAGGATAGCTCATCGTAGAAGGCGATGAGTTCACTTTCTTCACTAACATTGGTAGGGGTGTAGCAGGAGATTATTGTTGCTCTGGGGTTGCCATTAAAAGTAGCTACCATCATCCTAGGTTGTATTCTCTCTATCCGATAAAGTGATTTAAAGGTTCTTGGTCCTATAAGTATACCTATACCTCCTACCATGGCAGTGACAAAATTTTTCCATGCTGATACAGTGGCTAGCATCCCTCCATTGCCAGTATAGTGATATTTCATATCCTCGCTATGTGTGTATCTGTGTTCTTGGAAGCATATTATATCTATGTTATGTTCTATGGCCGATGCAGTCAGCTCCGGTAGTTGTCCTATTCTATTTAAGGTTCTAACGTTGAAAGTCGCTATTTGTATTGTTTGTTTGCACTTTAGTAATTTTTGTTGTTTGAGCTCTGTAGCTGGTTTTTCGAACAGGACGCGCCTTATTTTTACTCGCGCGAAGAGCGATGCGGTTTATACAAATGGTTTGAGTGTGGGTCATGGTTATCTTTCGATGGCTGTTTTTATTCTCATCCATAGATGCTGTAAAGTCTTTATATCTGAGGTAATGGATACTTGCTAGGTATGAACTATTACCAAGATGAATCGATAAGATGAATGATGATTAAAGACAGAGGGAGAACGAACATCTGTTGCTATGCCTGGTATATTCCTTTATTGACCAAATCCCCGGATGTAGTAGGGGCCGCAACCCCTGTGGCATCAGAGGTTATTTCCCTTTTGTTAGTTAGGATATTACAATGCTCTCTTTTTTTTCTTTTAAATAATGATAACAACAATGACAGTGGTAGTAATAATTATCTGGGGAGGGAGTTCATTTAGTCTGTGAAGTGATACATAGCTGCTGACTCTTTTAATTCCCGATGAAAGTCCTCTATGTTTGGGGTGGGTTTTTTTTTTCGGAATATAAATCGGTTATACTCAGTGTTGTTTTCTGGGTTGAAGTGGTTTTGCACAGCCAGGACGAGCTTATTGAAGCGTGTTTCGTTTTTTTCTGGTGTTGTTTGTTCAGACGGTAGTTCGTCAGTAAGATCATTCATTTCTTCGCCAACAAAAGTTAAAAGTATAGCCTTTTGCCGTTTATCGTCTTCAATGTTGTACGCAGTGAAATAATTTCTCAGTCTATTGACATATTTTGTCCATTTTGACGCTTTGTTTTGTGATTCGTAGTCAAATTCTGGGTAATGTGGGAGGGCAGCCATGTTGTTTTTTGTTTTGTTTTTTTTCGGCACGTGGGCAGGTTTGTTCTTTTCTTTCTTTTTTGAAGTTTTTGGTGAGTAAACGACTCTTTCTTCGTTGCCAATGTAAAGTCTTTATATCTGAGGTAATGGATACTTGCTAGGTATGAACTATTACCAAGATGAATCGATAAGATGAATGATGATTAAAGACAGAGGGAGAACAAACATCTGTTGCTATGCCTGGTATATTCCTTTATTGACCAAATCCCCCGGATGTAGTAGGGACCGTAACCCATGTGGCATCAGAGGTTATTTCCCTTTTGTTAGTTAGGATATTACAGATGCCACCTTTATAGATGAGCAGCAGTAGTTCCCCGATCGAACTAACGATCCTGGCCGTTAAACCGTGAGATTCATACGCCCAGGACTAGGTTAGGCTTTGCGTTAGGCCGTCAGAGGGTTTATCCGCTTGCCTTTGCGTCCACTATGGTGCTTCCCATGGAGTTCGTTTAAAAAAACTTTAATAAATCCCACAGCGTTAGATTCTTTGGCTAGGTTCAATAATTTTAATTTTGGTTTTACAGTCCATTGTTCTTCCATTTAAGACACCACTGACTTTTACAATGACAAAATTGAATAAAAATTATACATGTATTGTTAAATGATAATTTAGTATAGAACAATGTTACTAACCATTTTGGACTTCTTTTCGAAATGGACGCGTTCATTCATTTCTATGTTGTTTACACATGGTCTCTCTAGTATAATTTTTCAAATTTTATGAGCATTTATATACATGTGGTCTTTCTACGGTTTGACGGACGGGGGTGGGGAGGTCATTTACTTCTTAGTTCCTACCTTGCCTTTTTTTCTTCTTCCTCTGTCTTCTGAGATTTCGACACTAACACGAGTCATAATTCTACCCTTTTACTAAAAGTAGAATTTTCACGTCTACATATTTACATATACATTATATATATATATACACCATACCAAAGACTCAAAAAAATAGAACTTGATCCTTCCTTACTAAACATTCAGCATAATAAGGTTGGTGTGGAGCAACCCAAGGGAAATGAGTAGTACCCTCCCTTACACCTCGGTGTAGTAGATATTGAAGAGGGAGCCTACGGATCACTCTCGATTACGGTCGCCAACTTTTTTTAATATATATATATATATATATATATATATATATATATATATATATATATATATACACAAACATATTCAATTGCCTTATCTGTTCATAATGAACAATACTATATTCTTCTCATAATTTTTGTTTAATATTTCATATCTCTGTTAATCTTTCTGAAGAATTTTCCTTTATTTTCCAAACAGTAATTTTGTTGCTGAAATTCTTTTAATTAAGCCAATCAAATTATTCAATATTATTTTAAAACAATCTAATTTAGTGAAAAGTTAACTTATTTAATTTTATAATACATTTATTACTTTTATACTGTATTGTCTAAATGCATTTTTGACAACTCTAGTTTAAATTATTTGTTTTCTGTTCTAAAAATTATTTTGTTGATCAATCATAATTATAGATAAATTAAAATTTGTAAACAAATTGCTTTAAATGAATTTAATACAAATTACTCTATAATCACCACTGAACGTTACAGCTATAAAAATAAGTGTCTTTTTTTTTTTTTTTTTTAAATGGCCTGAGCTTTATAAAAATGTTTATTTCCGTTGAAATAAAGTTGGTGAGTGTTGTCAGTAAAATATTTTAAGAATGAAACTATATAACAAAATTGCTATGTCATAAAGTGGTCACCAAAATCACCAGCATCAACATCAATATTCACATTAGAAATGAAAGTAAAACGAACTGAATAACTCATGTCGAGTCTTTGAAGAATCCCAAGCAACTTGAAAAGTGAGAAGACAAGTGAGGTAACGCAAAGTTCAAAAGTCAAATTAATTTCATACAACCCAATATAACAGGTGTTAGACAGGTACCACCAAGTCATAAATGTTCGTATGGCAAGGTCTTAAAAGATTTTTTTTAAAAAAGCGAGATTTTATCACTTGATAAACATTGAAGAGATAAGTTCCAGAAGTTTCAGGTTAAAATGATTCCAATCAGATCTCCTCTAAATCGAATTAAAGTTGTTAGCAAATTTCTAAAATTTTCATCTAGCTGTGTTGTCCTGTTTGTCTTCACCCGGAAACGATCATTTCTAAGAGTTATTCTCCATTTTATTTTTGAAGATTATTTTCTTTTTCTATTGGATTTTCCCCTCGTTTACCGGAATATTTTAATCATAAACATTTTGAAAATTAATTATCATTATTATTAATACTGCAAGAAATAAAATTATCCTTATTTTACGAAAATAAGCGAATTAAGATATATATATAACTTGGCCAGCCGTTGTCGAGGGCGACCCGAAGGCTCCCTTTTCAATAGCTACTACACAGGTGTAAGTGAGGGCGCTACTCCTTTCCCAGAATTGCTTTACTTACCCTTGATTCGTACCTTATAATGATGAGTGTTAAGCAAGGAGGTGACGCAAACAACCAGCTACTCAAATCAAATAATCCTCATGAAAACCATCGTTCCATTCCTGAAACGAT
This sequence comes from Sepioteuthis lessoniana, assembly GCA_963585895.1. NCBI lineage: Eukaryota > Metazoa > Mollusca > Cephalopoda > Myopsida > Loliginidae > Sepioteuthis > Sepioteuthis lessoniana. The sequence goes on along the minus strand of CAUZXS010000806.1, from coordinate 5,319 downwards.
CCTGTCCTGCCTTCCTTATCCGACAACCATCGTTCCAGTCCTGAGACTATCCTATTCTGACTTTTCTATCAAACAACCATTGTTCCAGCCCCTATATGATCTTGTCCGTCCTGCCCTACCAAACCACCACCGTTCCATTCCCTAGACGATCCTGTCGTGAGATGATCTTCACCTGCCTACCCGTTGAGACAAACATCGTTTAAGTTCCGAGACGATCCTCTCCTCCCAGCCCTATCAGACAGCCATCGTTCCAATCTTTAGATGATCCTGTCCTTCCTGCCCTGGCATACAACCACCGTTCTATTCCCCAGACGATCCT
>CAUZXS010000805.1:0-31735 GCA_963585895.1 Sepioteuthis lessoniana | reverse complement strand
GGTTTAATCCCAGGTCGAGTCATACCAAAGACTTTAAAAATGGTACTTGGTGCCTTATTGCTTAACACTCTGCGTTATAAGGTACGTATCAAGGGTAAAGTTGAGCAATCCTGGGAAAGGAGTAGCGGCCTCCCCTACACCTCAGTGTAGTAGCTATTGAAAAGGGAGCCTTCTGGTTGCCAACTTTACTTTACTTTACTACTTATCTAGACAAATATCTTGGATTATTGGAAAACTACATTTATCTACGAATATTAGAATCGGATGCCATCAAACAAATAGTTTAAAAATTGAAAAAGTAGTTCCTCAGAATAACAAGAAAACCTCTTCAAACTACACTCGAAGAATATTCATAAATGTGCAGAAAGAGAGAGAGAGAGAGAGAGAGAGAGAGAGAGAGAGAGAGAGAGAGAGAGAGAGAGAGAGAGAGAGAGAGTGTGTGTGTGTGTGTGTGTGTGTAATGACAGCGGTCAGTTACAGAAATCACAATTGGCAAAGTAACAATCATAAAAGCTAAAAAATAATAATAGATTGAAAAAAATTAACTGTATGGACACTTCAAAATAAATAAGTATTTTCATATATATCCGTATTTAGTAATATTGTAACTACATTTAAATAAGAATTCTATTAAAAATTAAAAAGTGTACAAATATATTTTTCAAGAATGAAGAACAAGAGTTCTTTCTATATTTGTTGGTAATATTTTGGTTCGTACCATGTAAAACGGTTGGAGATCATAGCTTTAACTTCATTTAAATATGGTTGCTAGCATTTACGTACGAATTCACTGCTGAATGATGTTCTAAAGTTCGAAAGCCGATCTGACAATATAATTTTAACAAGATAACGTCCCAGAAGACCAACTGCTTGTCAGTGTTAGCAACTTCCCTCTCCTAGTGAAAAGCATCGACACGTCTTTTTTGTGCCGTTATCTGTTTGATATATCTAAAACGACGTCCATAAATCATTGAGATGTTACTTGTAATCACTTTTAGGATCACATGGTCATGGTTTGGCGGGAAAACAAATATATTGTTTCATTTTTTTTTTTTGTCGTCCTCGGCTAAGTTAAAAAAAAGATACTTTTTTCTATCGTTGTCATTTTCATTGGAGAGTTGGTATTAACTGACATAACACCATATCCAAGGGAGTAATGAAAAGTTCTTGAACGTAACAAAAAGAGAATGACATACAATCATGAAGCGCAAGTGCTATTCCTCATATTAATTTCGCATTTCAACAGACTTAGCACACCGATTCTCATGTTTTTTGAACATACACAAAGAAAAAAAGCAACAACAAAAAAACAAAAAACAAAAACGGTTTGGCCAAGAATTTTTCTGGACACAATTCATTAATAGTTGGTTGACTTCAAAGAACTTCTCAATTCGGATCAATTTTCATAAGTAGTACAGAGTTTACTATGAGTTTAACATGTTCACAGCTTTGTGGCAGAAACCAGTGTTGGCCGACTAGCAAAAACTTTAAGCATCTCTGTGTGGACACTGGATATTATCTTGATAACCTACCAAGAGTGATAGACGATAGGGACAGATGGTAAGAGAGTCAAGGGAATTCTTACCGTCGGCAAAACCTGATAATAAGGATGATGATATTTCATGTAAATATATTGCCAACGATATTGTGATATAAATATTTTGAACATTCGAAAAAATATTTGCTGGTGGTAAGGGATTAATACCAGACTTACTGACAGAATACAGCTATAGCATATGTAAATACGCTATCAATGCTCGTGGTGTAGTCATTATCGTCGTAGGAAATGGACACGGCGACACGAGTTCAAATCCTGGACGAGACTGATTGCATTTCACATAGCACCCTTGGGAAAGGTATGAATCCAATTATTCTCCACGGACGCTTACAAAATGCATAGAGAAAAAGCTACACAGGAATGCTATGTGCTATCTTGAACAAATCCTGGAAGCAACACTCCAAGAAACAACTGCTGGACGGCCATTTATCTCCCATCTCAAAAACAATCCAAGTAAGACCAATGTGGGATGTAAGATACGGGAAACTGCTGGAGAAGCAAGGACGAACTCATAAGTGACGTTTTCATGTGGGCCCCTACACATGGACGTGCCAATATTGGCCGACTAGCAAGAACTTACGTTAGGTCTCTACGGACGCAGGGTGTAGTTTGGAAGACCTACTGCGAGTGATGGATATTAGAGAGAGAGAGAGAGAGAGAGAGAGAGAGAGAGAGAGAGAGAGAGAGTCAGGGAAATCTATCCACATGTATATATATATATATGTGTGTGTGTGTGTGTGTGTGTGTGTATTTACCAACCCCTCCGTTAGGGCGGGATGTAACACAAGGGTAATTTTTAAGCGGAGTTTAACAGCTTTGAATTCAGAGTTTTCTTTCTCCTAAACTGGTTGCCTAACCAAGACCAAAGAAATCAGTCTGCCCTACTATTTACCCATAGCTGGAGGGGGAACAATTGGATTCATATCTTTCCCAAGGGTATTAATGCTATATGAAATGCAATCAACTTCGCCCAGGATTTGAACTCGTATCACTGTGTCCATTTCCCACGATGATAACCATTACAGCAAGGGCACCTCCATATGTGCGTGAGTGCGTGTGCAGCATTTTCTCTTTTAAACATGTTTGACTACATAAGACGGACAAGAAATGTCTGTCCTATTTTATCTTTGATCCATTCTGTTCTTCATACCAAGAATAAAACGGATCATAGATAAAATAGGCTGATATTCAATCACACACACGCATTCACACACACATAATTCAAGGGGTGTCCTCGTGGTGTAATGGTTAAAGCGATGGACTGCGGAATCGTAGTACGCGAGTTCGTACTCCAGTCGCGCTATTACGTTCACTTTCGGACAAATACCCTTGGGAAAGGTATGAACCCCGTTATCCTCCCAGCTATGGGTTAAATAGTACCACTACTGTTGGGGGTGTCCTCGTCGTGTAACGGTTAAAGCGATGGACTGCGGAATCGTTGTACGCGAGTTCGTACTCCAGTCGCGCTATTACGTTCACTTTCGGGCAAATACCCTTGGGAAAGGTATGAACCCCCTTATCCTCCCAGTTATGGGTTAAATAGTACCACTACTGTTGGGGGAGTCCTCGTAGTGTAATGGTTAAAGCGATGGTCTGCGGAATCGTAGTACGCGAGTTCATACTCCAGTCGCGCTATTACGTTCACTTTCGGGCAAATACCCTTGGGAAAGGTATGAACCCCCTTATCCTCCCAGCTATGGGTAGTACCACTACTGTTCTTTTAGGAGAATGGCATTGGCATTAAATAACCTACAAAGAGTTGATATACCAAGAAACCATACAATTCAATCACACACACACGTGATACATAAGTGTTTAAATTTCCTTCGCTTTCGCAGGTTTCCCCGTGGCTGAGTGGTAGAATCTTTGATTGGCGTTTCAGTCAGCCAGGTTTCGATCCCATCTTCGGGAATCTAGCCACACTGAAGAGTTCTGATAGAACGAAATAGTTCTGTCTGTGGATAACAATATATAAACTTATTTCCTGTTTTAGATTTAAAATAAACAATAATCATATATAAAGTATCACTAAAATTGATAATTAATCTTTGTTGCCTTAAATAGGATTTTATTAATTAAATGTTTAAAAAAGCATTCATTATTGTCATCAGTCCCGAATATTTTATGGAGATTATTGAAGTATTTTGGCTCATAACTATTACAGTTTGTAACATAAGTTTTTAAAATTTAAATTTTTTCCACAGACGATAGTAGTGCTGAAGATTCTCGGTCACACGAAAAGGAGAATGACCCAGCGTACAACGGAAAGTACATTTTATTCCCTATATTCCCCCACGGTTCAACACACATCGTTGCTCAAGTTTAACCATTCGAAGAAATTCAATAAAAATTGTTTTGTTTTTTTTGTTTAATGGTATATCAACCTTCGTGGATTATCTAATTCCAAAACCATCCTTGTAGAAGACAGTAGTGGTGTTATTTAACCCATAGTTGGGGGAATTTGTTGTTCATTGCCTTTCCAAGGGAATTAATCTGAAAGTGAATGTAATTGCCCGACTGGAATTCGAACTTATTTACCTGGATGTCATAGTCTACTACTTGAGCCACAACGCTCCTCAACCATAAAAATGATTCTAAAAAAGTCCTGGCCGAGAACTTTTCATCACTCTTTGTAAAAGGACTCCGGTAGTTTTAGAGTGTTGCAGATATCAGTAAAAGCTTTTATTCGACGTTTCTATTGCAATAAAGAATTGAATTTTTGAGAATACGGAAGTGATTTTTGTTTAGAAAATAGATATCAAGTGTTATGGTAAATGGTTTATCGCCTCAAACCTGAATGAAAGGACAGCTGTGACATTCTCGGGGCAATTTTTCGATGGGACTGATTAGATCCTTTGATCAGGTTGTTGATTTTAATGCAAAAAGCACATCTGTACTCGCCTTCAGTGACTCGGATTTTGTTATCTATCCTTTATTTTTATAAAGAAATAAAAAAAATCAATTTTAATGTCTTTATGATATTAAGAAAACGAACTGAACAACAACAAGAACCATGATTTAAACAAAAATATTTTATTTCATTCAGTTGCTTTTTTTATATTTGTAGTGACTAAAAATAATTCTAATATCGCGTTCATGTTTGAAACATCAAAACAAAACAAAATAGACAATATATCTTATTCATTTACTAAATTTTGCTTAGGTTAGTACGAGGTAAAAAAGTATAAGATAACCACTTGTCAGCTCTGCAAGCTCGCTTGTCATTATTCCTCTGAGAAATCTTCAGAACTAAACAGTCTAGATTTGGTACAATCTTACAGACTGAACAATCTAGTAATGACAAAACTAACAACCAATTGAACAACGAGATTATCTTGTTCACTATTGTTGTATAGCCACATAATAAATATGCATATATACACATATACATGCAGAATGCATATTGACGCAATGAATAAAGACGAGCGAAGACTTCTTAAAAAATATACCTCTCACTTTATTTGAAAGGTTTGTGTGTGAGAGGGAGTTAGAGACTGAACAAAGACTGCAACATATTGACCTCCCCAGCCCCTCTGGACATCGCCGTGTGTCGTTCTCGTTCTCCTGGGCTGCTCAACCGGGGGCCTGGGGGCCCAGCCTCTCTGGGACATGTTCTCATTCCAGCATCTTCTCACCAACTCGTCTGGTCTCCAAACTCAATCGGGGGTCCCAAAGGCCTCTTCTGCCGGGTGGTGGCTTTCTCTACCACATCTTATCTCTAACTCATCTGATCTCCAACTGATTGACTTCCTGTCTCACCGAGTTATATAATAGTTCAATCGCCCACTAAATATCTCTGGAATGGCATGTTTGATTGTCATCAAGCGGAAATAACTGTCATGCAGTTCACAGGTCACTCTCTTCCGGTGCATCAGTCTATGACTGTAGCATGGGATTTTACCTTGTCCCATATTGTCAGCCAAGCCTGCCTACGCGATTTCTTCCTATAACTGCCATTGGAATGTGTCACTTCCTTCCGGTGCATCACCTTGGAATGGCATGTTTGGCCGGGTCGAAGGTCAATATACAACACTATCAAATTGCCTTTGATGAGTAAAACAATACGTATCGTTCATTGATACTATTATTTATTCCGCTTAGCTTCGTCAAGCATAAAACAACAAATGTTAATTTATCATTGGTTTATATTGAAATTCAGAAAGAAATTAACAGTGGTTGAAATTTAGGTCAAGTATTACAAGGAAAATAACTTTACTCTATGTCTAATACACACACACACACACACACACATATATATATATGTATATATATATATATATACATTATATTATAAGAGTGTTGGTTGTCCCTAAATCACTTTGTTGTTATGTGTCGAACCAAGTGCAATATAATTTAAAGAGTGTTTGTTGTTTTGCAAAAAACCTTCATGAAACCCGGGGTTGCAGAACATTTTCCATAGATTAAACACACACACACACACACACATATATATATATATATATATATATATATATATATATATATATATATATATATATAATATTTATTTATTTATTTATTTACCAACCCCTCCACTCGGGCAAGATATGACGCAAAGTCAATTTATAAGCAGAGTTTAAATTTTATTCTGAGTTTTCCTTCTTTTAGACTAGTTGCCTCACCAAGGCTGAAGAACCCAGTCTGCTCTACTAATTACCCATAGCTGGAGGGAGAATAATTGGATATATATCTTTCCCAAGGGTATTAGTGCTATGTGAAATGCAACCAGTCTCGTCCAGGATTTGAACTCGTGTGGCCGTGTCCATTTCCTACAACGATAACCACTACACCACAGACACCTCAATAAAATCTTTGGAAATACTTATATATGTATATATATATAAATTAGAAAAATATATATATCTTTAGAAATATATATATATATATATATATATATATATATTTCTAAAGATTTTATTGATTTGCATTGAAGTGTTATAAGGAAAGAATTAACATTGGTTAATTGATTCAAGTGTTACTGACAGAATCAAGGGCTCTCATACATATAGATTTATAGTTTTTTTTCTTCTTTTATAACAATATATATATATAAGTGTATACTTTTCTTCTTTTTCAGATTCGAATGTGTTAATATATATAATGACAGTACCTCGTAAGGACCCAACTCTCAACTGTAGTAATAATCTGAGAAACCAGATATTAACCACATTCATACAGTGAGATATTCAAATGTTATTTACTACGCAACTTTCTATTGTAGTAATAGTCATAGAAACCAGATATAAACCACATTTATACAGTGAGATGTTCATGTGTTACGTAGCTCTCTACCGTAGTAGTAGTCAGAGAAACCAGATATTGACCACATTTATACAGAGAGATGTTCAAGTATTAATTACTACGCAACTCTCGACTGTAGTAATAGTCTGAGTAAACAGATATTAACGACATTTATACAGCGAGATGTTCAAGTGTTATTTACTACGCATAGCGTGTTACTAGGGCTGAATAATGAGGTACAATGGAAAGATAGAGATTACGGTATAAATAGTTTGTAAGCCTATTTTACTTAACTATTATTCTACGGACTTACCTCGGTCTGGCTGAGGATCATTATGTCTGTGCTATGCACTGAAAAGATCGAACTAGTTTTACTATCTTATGGGCTGCAAGATTAGCTTACTAATAATTACTGCATGTTGAGACACCCAAAATATTTCCTAAGTTTAATTTTGATATAAATCTGCCATAGTAAATCACAAGGTGAGGTTCTAACTCAATATTGAATGGCTTTCGGGACAAATTTGTTGACTATCTAATGACCATAGCGCCTTCATTGACATTTTTTTTTGTAAAATGGAAAATACTTGTTCGAATTTTGTTAGATGCGATTTATTGTAATGAATATTGTATTGGATAGATTATTTTCCTGATCTACATTGTAATTTTCACATTAAGTTTCAGTCGTATATACTTCGACGTTCTGGTGAATTTATTGTGAAATCTGAGATGTTAATATTCCGTCGATAAATCTGTTTATATCATGAGTTAACCATATCTTTTATTTTATTTTATTTTATTTTATTTGATTCTTATCTAATTTTATTTTATTTTCTCTATTTTGATTTTACATTATTTTAGTTTTACATTATTTTATCTTATCTTATCTATTTTATTTTATATTATTTTATTTGTCTTATTTGATTTTTATTTTATTTAATTTAAACTATTTTTATTCTTATATTATATTATTAATCTATTTTATTTTATTTTATTTACCTTATTTTATTTTAATTTTATTTAATTTAATTTTTTTTATTTTTATATCATATTATTAATCTATTTTATTTTATTCTATTTAAACTTTTTTATTTTTTATCATATTATTAATCTATTTTATTTTATTTTATTTACCTTATTTTATTTTTATTTTATTTTATTTAAACATTTTTATTTTTATATCATATTATTAATCTATTTTTTTTTATGCATCTTATTTATTTTTATTTTATTTTGTTTAAACTATTTTTATTTTTATATTATATCATTAATCTATCTTATTTTATTTTATTTATTTTATGTGATTTTTATCTTATTTAATACATTTTTATTTTTATATTATTTTATCAATTTTATTTTATTTTATTTTGTTCTCTTTATTTTATTTTATCTATATTTTATTTTTAGTCTATTTGATCAATTTTATTTCATTTTGCCTTATTTCATTTTATCTTATTTTTTCGATTTTATTTTATTTTATATTATTTTATTTAAACTACTTTTATTTTTGTATTATATTATTAATCTGTCTTATTTTATCTTATTTATTTTATTTTATTTTTATTTTATTTAATCCATTTTTATTTTTATATTATATCATTTTATTTATTTTATTTTATTTTATTTCTACTTTATTTCTAATTCTATTTCTATTTTATTTTATTTCATATTTAATTTGTTTTGTTCTCTTTATTTTATTTTATCTATGTTTTATATTTATTCTATTTGATCAACTTCATTTAATTTTGCCTTTTTTTAAAAATTTATTTTCTATTTCATTTTATTTTATCTTTATTTCTTATTCTATTTTATTTTATTTTAGTTTATTTTATTTATTTTCATTTTATTTTATTTGTTTTTATTTTTTTTTAAATTTAATCTATTTTATGTTTATTTTATTTTTATGTGTATTTTTATTTTGTTTTATTTACTTTATTTCATTTCATTCAATTTTATTTCTATTTTTGTTTTATGTTAGCCATTTTACTTTTTTTATTATCGTATTTGTATTCTTATCGGTTCAATCCCAGGTCACGTCATACCAAAGGCTTTAAAAATGGTACTTGATACCTCCTTGCTTAACACTCAGCAATATAAGTTACGTATCAAGGGTAAAGTGGAGCAATTCAGGGAAAGGAGTAGCGCTCTCCCCTACAGCTCGGTGTAGTAGCTATTGAAAAGGGAGCCTTCTGGTCGCCCTCGACTACGGTCGCCAACTTTACTTGCTTTATTTGTATTTTATTTTCATTTTCATTGCTTTTTATTAGAGGGTCCTAGATGCTTCGCTTAAAAGCAAACCATTTTTGCTGTCATGTGACTCATATAAGAGTTTATGTGTTTAGAATTTGTATTCATAATCAGATTAACTTCAGTATTATATTAAATAGGAAATCCGCCAAATGAGTATTTTATCTCCTGTTGCTATTAAATTCTCTCTTCGTGCTTTCCACACCCTATCTCGGTTCAATGAAATAAGAATTCGATACGTATGAATGTCTACGGCAATCGATTGAAGCGAAAACATCGATCTTAATGTCATAGAAAATGCACTATTTTTTACTGGTGCAGTAGATTCACAAGTATGAAGCTGTGTGCGTCTCAATTTGAGTTAATGCTCTCGGGAAAGATATCAGTGTATCTCTTTATTTCCCGCTATTGGTGCATTGTAAGACCGCACTTTAATCTTGGTAAGACAACTGTTCTAGGAGAAGGAAAACTCTGAATTAAGACTAACAGTGCTCTTCTTAAAATTGGCCTTGTGTCATATGCTGCTCCTGGCGGAGGGGTTGGTTTAATGGTATATGAACCCGTTTAGGATTATTTAATTTTGAAATTTAATACCCATAATTTGTACACCGTTGAATGGTTTCAAGTAATCTATTATATACAAATAATTTATACAGAAGTATATAATTTCAAGTTGATATTCCAATTTTATCGCGAGAAAAAATCAATCACCTATTGGACGACATCAAACTGTTTGACAAAAATCAAAAAAAAAAAAAATGGAAACCTTAATGCAGGCAGTGAGGACATACTGTCAAAATATAGGGTTGGAATATGGCATTGAAAAATACGTTACGCTAATAATGAATTGCAGAAAACGAGAAATGACGAGAGGAATAGAACTACCAAATCAAGAAAAATCAGAACGCTTCAAGAAAAGGAAACTTACAAATACTTGGGAATATTGGAAGAGGACATTATCAAACAAGTGGAGATAAAGAAAAAAAAAAAATTAAAAACGAGTATCTCAGAAGAACGAAACCAAGCAAATAGTAGAAGCCTCATTAAAGGGATTAACAATTGTGCTGTCTCCTTTGTAAAATGCACGGAACCATTTTTAAAGTGGACAAGGGAAGAACTTTAACAAATGGACCAGAGAACAAGAAAACTCATGACGATGCGTAAGGCCTTATATGCCAGACATGACTATATGTGTCAGGAAATGAGGTGGAAGAGGACTCGCCAGCATTGAAAATAGTGTCGATACATCGATACGTCAACTAGAAGACTTCATAAAAAAGAGCAAAGAAGGACTGATTACAGCGAACAGAAACAACAGAAATAACACCAAGATCAACAAAACAACAATAACTAGAAAACAAAAAAATGAGAAGAAAAACAACTGTATGGATATTTCAAGTGGCAAACAAGCGAAGTTTCAAACGAGAAGAACTGGGCGTAGCTAAGAAAGAGAAATCTTTATACAGAAATTTAATCTCTCCAAATCGTAGCATGAAACAACACCATAAGGACCAACTATGTTAAAGCAAGCATTGAGTATGCGCAAAAGAATAGCAAGTTTAAGTTATTCTATTTGATCAAGTTTATTTCATTTTGCTTTATTTTATTTTATTTTATTTTTTATATTTTATTATATTTTATCTTTATTTTTTATTTTATTTTATTTTATTTATTTCATTTTACTTCATCTATCTTATTTTCATTTTATTTTGTTTATGTTTTTATTTTATTATCTAATTTATTTGATGCTTATTCTATTTTTATATGTATTTTCATTTTATTTTATATTCTTTATTCTAATTTTATTTTATTTTATTCTATTTTATTCTATTCTATTTTATTTCTTTTTTTTAGCCACTTTATTTATTTTTTTTGGTAATTATATTTGTATTTTATTTTCATTTTCGTTGCTTTTTTTATTAGAAGGGTCCCAGATGCTTCGTTTAAAAGCCAACCATTTTTGCAATCATTTGACCCACATAAGTGTTTATAAGTTCGTATTCATAACCTGATTTACGAAACGATCCATCACATAATAAGTAAATACAGTAAATTAACACAGAAAGAGTATAAGACTAGACACGACTGGGTGGACAAGGTGATCCACTGGGAATTGTGCAAGAAGTTTAAATTTGACCATACAAACAAATGGTATATGCACCAGCCGGAATCCGTCCTGAAGAATGAGTCGCATAGAATCCGTCTTGGAGAAAGAGACGGAAAAGTTTTCAAGGATTTTGAGATACAAAAAGATCAGCTAATCTCAGCCAGACGACCAGACCTTGTGATAGTCAACAACAACAATAAAAAAGAGAATTTGCTGAATTGTACACTTTGCCGTCCCAGCAGACCACAGAGTAAAATCAAAACAAAGCAAAAAGCGTTATAAATATCTTTACCTTGCTAGAGAACTAAAAAAAAACTATGGAACATAAAGGTGATGATGATACCAATTGTAATTGGTGCACTTGGAACAATCCTCAAAGGATTGGTATAGGGACTGGAAGACTTGGAAATAAGAGGACTCGAGGAGACAATCTAGACTACAGAATTATTAAGAGCGGACATAATATTGAGAAGAGTCCTGGAGACTTGAGGAGACTTCCTCTCGCTCAAATTTTAGTGAGAAGCCATGAGCTAACACTTGTGTAAAAATCTTTCAAAGGAGTAATAACAATATTAATAATATGTATACTTAATCATATCTGTAACAGACGCACAGATAATCAATGACGCCTGGGTCTGGTATAGCCACTATATACTACCCATGAAAAAACGTAAAACCAATGTATAATTTAGTGTGGGACCTAGGCAACAGGTTTGAGTGTCATGATCAGCAGATGCTCTCATGATAGCCAAAATTGGGGATCCAGCGTGGTATCCAGCGAAGGTTGGCTGTTTTTTTTTCATGCACAAAATTTCCTTGTGCCACATCGAAGCAAAGAACTTCGTAAATTACAGTGATATGCAGGTAAGCGAATAAACCAAAACAAACCATTTTTGAATGTACGCATAAGCCGCTTATGTGGCTAAAAGTTACTGCCACTCCGAGTCAGAGTGCATTTGACAGTAATGACAATAAAGGGGTACTCTACACATCCTAGATCTCTAGAAAAGTAACACTATAAGCAGATACAGTTTAGTGTCATACCAGGACCACTGTTTTTTTTTCTGGTGTCCTACCGCTAGACAAGGAATACAGTCTGCATATTCGAAACCCCGCCGACAAGTGGTAAGGATTTTTGGTTCAGATGATAAAGGTTAGAACAAAATAAATAAATAAAATAAAATGAGATGAAATGAAAAAAAAAAAAAGGTAAGACTTGTTCTTTATTGTTATTTTGAAAGTTAGTCATCTTGAATTGGCTGCGGAATAGGAATACACTGAAAGAAACCATTCTTGTTACTTGACAGCAACTTGCTGGTCACGTGAAACACATCCAGAACGGAAGTCAGCTTTCTGACCTTGGTGGAATATATATATATATATATATATATATATATATATATATATATAGTGTAAATATGAATTTTGTTATATGCCTGCAAGGGAATAAGTAATGTAGCAATAGCCATACCTCGAGCACTCACATAGATTTATATGATATTCCTCATATATTCTATACAAGAATAATCCACACCGACTGTCTTCGGTTGCTAACTGGATATTACAAATATATATATATATATTAGGTTTTTATATTTAATGTCATGGAATTTGGTCAGCGACCCGTGGGTTTCATGAAGTTTTTAAAAAACAACAATGAACATGCAGTTAACAAAATGAAATGAATCGCCACAATCCCACAAAGAGATTTAGTGACAACCAACAGTGTTATATATATATATATATATATATATATATATATATAAAGTTTACAAAGCAATCAGGCAATCAGCAGAATAAAGAATAAGTGCATTCCGTGAAAACGTATATAACCACAATATGAAGGAACAAAAAAATGGGAAGAATAACATACGATATTTACAGCTTACACAAGTTTAAAACACTGCATTCAATCAGTTCACCGGAGTTAAGCAGAGATAAGCCAGTTCAATAATAAATCGTTTAACTATTAAGTAACTTAGTCATATGAATCACGGTTGTTTTAAACAATAGTCAAGACAAAAGAAAATTTCAGTTAACTTATTTCTAGCTCCGAGATGAATATCTTTTGCTCCATAGATTTTCTTGGTGTGATGCTGCCATGTGTTTGTGAGTCTCTCTTCTTAGTAAGTGAGGCTTGAATTAATGCCAGCATTTGACCCAATGTCTACCTTTGAACTTCTTGCTTGGTATCTTCCATGACCCCTACACAACAAGACCAGCACCCGATGACATTAGGGTCATTTCCTATTATCTCCGATGATGTTTGTGTTCAAGCCATCATATTAGATAATTACAATATTTATGTGCTAAGTTTGGACATTTCAAGACTATAATGTCTAATACTATTAGATGTGAATAAGGAATAAAAATTAGATGAAAGATAAACTAGTATGATAATAATAACAATAGTGATTGGACTAAGAAATGCTGAAAACTTAAAACCATTTCGTCTAGTCTGGATACTAGGAGTAAGTAAGTAATAAATATACGATAAAAGGAAACTCGACAGACATTGATTATAATGCCGATGTTTCAGATAAATAATTCTGATTACTTAAGACAATAAAAAGGGATATCATTACAGTTAAACAAGCATAAAAAATATGAAAGATAAACTAGTAAAAAATTAAGGATAATCACAAGGCTCCATCAAGACATTCGGATAACATAATACAATTTCTATTATGCTTAGAAGTAAAAAATAAGATGAAAATTTAGTCGAAAATTTCTATTTATGATAATGCTTCATCTAAGAAATTCAAATTTCTCAGTACGATTAGTCGTACTATTTTCAATTGCAGGTTCGTTTTGGTTTGGTTTCTTTGTTTAATGGCATATCAACTTCTTGGGTTATTTAATGCCAAAGCGATTCTTGTAGAAGAACAGTCGAGGTACTATTTAACCTAGAGTTAGGAGATAAAGAGGTTCATACCTTTTCCAAGTGTATTAATCTTAAAGTGAACGAAATAGCACAACTAAAGTTCGAACCCGCTTACTACGATGTCGCAGTCTAGTAGGTTAGCCATTACGCCACTGGGACTCCTCCTCGTAAGTTTAGAGAAGCAAGATAAACCAGTCAAAATAAATTATTATTACAATGTCCTTTCAAAGAAATTCGACTGTTTCGTCTTTTAATCCTACTCAGTACAAAAAAAAAGTAATGAAATAAAATTAATAATCACGATGTTTTATCAAAGAAATTCAGACGAATAAAAGACTAACATAGAGTTAAAGAATACGGACAAAATCGGATGTTTTAAAATAACTGGAGTAAATTTAACTGACTAGTAAAGCAGAAAAAGTGAACGCAACTGAAACCAAACACATCTTGAGCAAATTACAGGAATATAGGTTAAGAAAATAGAAACGCGAGGTGGTTGTTGAATCTAAAAATGAGCTGTATGGATTAGATCACAGACGCAGCGTAGAAAATGTAAATTTACGTGACTATATCAAAAAGTGAGTAGCCTAATGAGAAAAAAAAAGTTTATTTTACACAACAAATACTTATTTTAAAGCTAATATCCCACCTTGTTAATGCTCTTAATTTACTTATGAATATTAATCACATAGAAAGAACATAATACTTTATACAGATTACTAATCCACTGAGCTATTCTTGTGCACACACACACACACACACACACACATATATATGTGTGTATATATATGTATATATACACACATATTCACACGTTCATATATGAACACATATTGATGCATGCACACGTACATATGAACGCTCGTGCGCATTCAAACACAAACACATTGATATATATATATATATATATATATATACGCACATACACCTAAAATCATACACACGCACTCACACACGTATATATATATGTACATGTACACATGTATATATATATATATACACACGTGAACGTATGCACTCACGTACATCGATATGCACGTAGACACTCACACATGCCTACTAGCAAATACACACACACACACACACACACACACACACACACACACACACACACACACATATATATATATATATATATATATATATATTAACTAACCTAGTGACAGATATGAATAATATTTAGTATAATCACATTTCAATCTTTTTCTGCTAGTTTCCACTTACGGTCATCGACTGGTGAATAGAACTACTGAAAGATTTTGTTTCATAGATATCTCCAAAAATTTGATAATCCACGAAAAATGCAACGAAGAAAGAACAGAAGAAAGTGACTCATCCATGCGTGAAATAGAAATACACTCGCGTATACACACTCATATATACACGTATTTTTACATATATATATATATATATATATATATATATATATATATATATATGTATGTGTGTGTGTGTGTGTTTGCATGTGTGTGTGTATGTGGTTGTATGTGTGTGTGTGTGTGTGTGTGTGAGTGTCAATGAACAAGTGTGTAGGTATATTTCTAAATTTTTAGAAAATAAATCTTTTACATGAAAGAGTTAAATAAACAAATGCTTGTCTAATTAAAAGTATTTCGCCCAGGCGCTAACTTTTGGCTGCAAAAAAGCATGTAATACAAGATTTACTCATTTGTATAAAGTCTAAACTAAAGTTGGGCGGGTTTCGATCCTAGCTTCAAGTGTCCTATGGGTCTAGCCACACGGAAGAGTTGTGATACAATGAAACGGTCTGTCTGTAGATGACAATATATACGCTCACCCATGGGAGTTGAGCACTCTGGCAAAGGAATTAACGGCTGCCACTCGCATAATGCAAAGCTCTTTGAATGAATTGAGCACTCTGGTATCCGGTAAGGCAAAAATGTAAACAAACGAAAGCTACTACATGATGCCTTATAATTCCTGAGCTGACGTGGATCGCTTGCAAGCTGAGCAGTAAGATGCTAAACATAAAGAAAAGTTGGGCGGGTTTCGATCCCAGATTTATACGTCGTATGTGTCTAGCCACACTGAAGAGTTGTGATACAACGAAACAGTCTGTCTGTTGATGACTATATATATATATATATATATCACAAAATCTCATTCTTCTGTGTTTGTGTATGTGCGTTTGCAAAATAAATGGATTAATATTAATGGATGGATGGATATATAATCTCAATGTTTGTGATTCGATCATGAATGAGTATTTCTGTAATGAATGGTTATATATATATATATATATATATGGAAGTAAATAATGGAGTGTAATCCGACAATATATAGAGAAAAGTTGATAACAAGGTAATCCTATCAGAAGGAGAGATTTATTGAAAAACAAAGTCGACACTATAGCATTTCAGTTCCAATGAACAATCATCAGGATTGTGAAGGATGATGTTAGAGATGGATGTTTAAAAATACAAAATCCTAGGGAAAATTGAGCGTTGATCGCTAATATTACCCCACACAGCCCTGATGATGGTTCATTAGAACTGAAACGCTATTGTGTCAACTCTGCTTTTCAATAAATCCAAACGACAGCATAATTGAGAACAGCCAGAATACTGAGAAGAGTCCTCGAGACTTGAGGAGACTTGCAGTCACTCAGATTCTAGTGAAAAACCATCGGCTAATGCTGATGTGAAAAGCTCTAATGAGTGAATGATAATAATATCACACAGCCCTAAGATGACATGTACAGACTGTGAGTGCCGAGAAAAGAAGGAGGAAGAGGACATACCAGCATTCAAGATAGCGTTGATGCATCGATACAACGACTAGAAGACTACATAAAAAGGCGCGGATGAAGACTTATTAGAGCCACCAGACAGCATAATCACCAACAGAACAAAAATGTCCAGAAAATGAAAATGGGGAGAAAAACAACTGTATGGACATTTCAAGCAACAAACAAGTGAAACCTTATATGAGAAGACTTGTTCATAGCTAAGAAAAGGAAACCTTAAGCTAGAAACTGAATCTCTTCTGATAGCAGTACAAAAATGTCATAAGGATTAATTTTGTTAAAGCAAGAATAGACAAGACGTAACAAAATAACCGATGTAGATTATGTGGTGACTGAGACGAAACGATCAATCACATAATAAGCGAATGCAGCAAATTAGCACAAAGAGAGTATAAGACTGGACACGACTGGCTGGTGAAGGTGATCTAGTCTGAATCTGACCATACGAACAAATGGTACATACACAAGTCAGAATCTGATAAAGAAAATGAGACGCATAAAATTATTTGGGACTTTGAGATACAAACGGATCATTTAATATCGGCCAGACAACCAGACATAGAGAGAATTAACAAAAAAACAAAAAAGAAGAGAATCTGTCGAATAGTGAACTTTGCCATTTCGGCTGACCTCAGGGTAAAACTGAAGGAAAGCGAAAAGAGAGATAAGTACATAGACCTTGCAAGAGAACAGAGAAAAAACTATGAAACATGAAAATGAAGATGATACCAATCATAACTGGCGCGCTCGGTAGAGTGACCAAAGAATTGGTACAGAGAGTGGAGGACTTGAAAATAAAAAGACGGGTGGAGACCATCCAAACTACAGCATTGTTGAGATCAGCCAGAATACTGAGTAGGGCTCTGGTGACTTGAGGAGACTTGCTGTCAATCAGACTCCAGTGTAAAACCATTAACTAACGCTGGTGTGAACAATTCTAACATGAGTAAAATAATAATAACATAATATAAAGAGAGGGATTAATATTTGGACTGTGCTAGAGAGCTGAAGAAGCTATGGAACATGAAGTGACAGTGATCATAATAGTAGTTGGTGCATTTGGAAAAATCCCCAAAAGTTTGGTAAAGGGGCTGGAAAACCTAGAAATAAGAGGACAAATAGAAACCGTCCCAACTATAGCATTGTTAAGATTGGCCAAAATACGGAAAAGAGTCCTGGAGATCTGAAGAGACTTGCTGTCACTCAAACTCCAGTGGAAGACCATCAGCTAACGTTGGTGTAAAAAAACTTTCAAAGGAGTAAAATAATAATACACACAGAAAGAAATAGACCTGAAATATAAAGCAACAGGGACAACAAAAAACAAAGAGAATAAGCAAAAGCGGAAACACCGAATCAATTTAAAACGCATTGATTATGGAAAAACCCAGATGGACGTTAGGTATAAAGAATTAGAAATGCTGATATAGATATAGTAATACCAAACCAATGGCTATAAAGTGCTGGACCTAAAGCGGAAACAGAGGGGTTAACAATAGCAGCAAAAGACCTGAGCTTGCCAACGAGAAAGTATCAGGCAAACATAAAATTCATATCAAACCCAGTGTATCGATCGACTGCGTGAACAAAAAAAAAAAAAAAAAAAAAAAAGGTAAAAAGAAAAAGTGAAAAAATGAATTAATTGACCCCTTACTGTCCGATTACATAATCCTAACACTGATAGAAAGTCGTGGTAAGATAGGACATAATGTTTATTTGAAAATATAAAATACAATGGAATACTGAAATTTGAAAAATGGTTTAAACACCATTCAGGACCAATAATGGGAGTCAATAAAGCTTCTATTCTCTCGGACTTTTATATCCAAACTGACTGAAAAATAAAGAGCAATAGACCAGATACGGTGGTTAAGGACTATAAAAGTGGTGTAATGGTTATCGTTGTAGGAAAGGGACACGGCGACACGAGTTCAAATCCTGGACGAGACTGATTGCATTTCACATACCACTAATACCCTTAAGAAAGGAATGAATCCAATTATTCTCCCTCCAGCTATGGGTTAATAGTAGGGAAGACTAGGTTTTTCAGCCTTGGTGAGGCTACAATTCTAGGAGAAGGAAAACTCTACATTCAAACCCGTAAAACTCCGCTAAAAATTGACCTTGTGTCATATCCTGCCCGAGCGGAGGGGTTGGTAAGTATGATAAAAGAAAAACACGCCTTTTAATTAATGTGGCAGCGCCAAGAGATCATAAGATATCAATCAAAGAGTAAAAATCAATAAACAAAGACCTGGAAATAGAGACAAAAAATGTGACACCTTAAAATTACCACCGTGCTAGTAATAGTGGGAGCACTGGGTATAATCAAGAAAGAGACAGATACATTTACAAAATACCTGGCAGGCTCGGTCTCAGTCTATATGAAATGAAAATAAACTGCGATTTGCTGAACCGCTCATCTTCTTATGAGAGTACTATTAATATGGTTGGAAAAAATTCACCCCAAAGAGGCAGTAAAATAAATAAATAGAATACATTTAATTATCAACTTCTATCAACCTTGGTCTTGAGTAAAGACCCAGTGAATAATTGTTAGTAACACAAAGTAAAGCTGAAAAATAAATAATGATAATAAAAGTAGAAAGAAAACGGAGATGAAAGAAAAAGAAGGAAAAGAGTACCTCAGAGGAGCAAGAAAAAGAATGAAAGGAGTACCGCAAAAGAAAAAAAAAGTAAGAAAGGCGTACTTCAGAAGAACAAGAAAAGTTAGAAAGGAGTACCTCAGAAGAACAAGGAAAAGTAAGAAAGGCGTACCTCAGAAGAATAAGAAAAGTTGAAAAGGAATGCATCAGAAAAACAAGAAAGAGTAAGAAAGGCGTACCTCAGAAGAACAAGAAAAAAATGAGAAAGGTGTATCTCAGAAGAATAAGAAAAGTTAGAAAGGAGTACCTCAGAAGAACAAGGAAAAAAGTAAGAAAAGAGTACCTCCACCTTGTAAGATATTGGGGACCATTCATATGATCAAATTTAAACTTTTTGCACAGTTCCAAGTGGATCACCTTCTCCACCCAGTCATGTCCAGTCTTAAACTTTTTTGCGTTAATTTGCTTCTTTCACTTATTATGTGGACGAAAGAAGAACAAATGAACTAGAGAAGAAGAAAACTCATGACAATGCATCAGGCATGCATCCTAGAGATGACATACACAGGCTGTATGTGTCAAGAAAAGAAGGAGAAAGCTGATTCATCAACATTGAAGATAGCATCGCTATATCGATAAGATGACACGAAGATTACATTAAAAAAGAGGAAAGAACTCATTATAACGAGCAGAAACAACACAAACAGCCCAAGGATCAACAGAACCAAAAATAACTAGAAAACAAAAATAGGAAGAAAAGTGATTATATGGATATTTCCTGCGACAAAAAAGCGAAATCTCAGACAGGAAGATTCAGTTAAGGCCTAAAAAAAGGGAAACCTTAAAAGAGAAACGGAATCTTTTCTAATTGTAGTAGAAAACAGCGTCATAAAGACCAACTATGTTAAAGCAAAAATACATAAGACGCAAGAAAATTGCTAGTGTAAGATATGTGGTGTCAGAGACGAAACGATCAATCACATAATAAGTGAATGAAGCAAATTAATGCAAAATAATTTAAGACTAGACATGACTGGGTGGAGAAGGTGATCCACTTGGAACTGTGCAAGAAGTTTGAATTTGATCATACGAATAAGTGGTATATGCACAAACCGGAATCTGTCCTGAAGAAAGAGACGCTCAAAGTTCTCCGGAATTTTGAGTTACAAAGAGATCTCCTATTCTCGACAGGATGACTAGACCTTGTGATAGTCAACAAAAAAAAAAAAAAAAAAAAGGAAAGTAAAAAGAGAACCTTCCGAATAGTGGACTTTGCCGTCCCGGCAGATCACAGAGTAAAACCAAAACAAAGCGAAAAGAGTTATAAATATATTGACTTTGCTTGAGAACTAAAAATAACTATGGAACATGAAAGTGACGGTGATACTAATTGTAATTGGTGCACTTGGAACAATCCCCAAATAATTGATAAAAGGAATAGAAGACTAAGGAATCAGAGGACAAGTAGAGACTATTCAGACTACTGCTTTATTAAGATCGGCCAGAATACTTAGAAGACACCATGAGACTTGAGGAAACTTTCTCTCACTCAAACTCCAGTGCAAAACTATCTGCTAATGTTGGTGTGAAAAAACTCTCAAAGGTGTAAGATCATGATAATAATAATCTGCCCCAGAAAATGAGACGTATAAAATTTTCAGGGATTTTTGGATACAAAAGAATTATTTAATTCTATCCAGACTTAATGTTAATTAGTAAGAAGAAAACAATTTTTCATCGAGCTGATTTTTCCGTTTCAGCTAATCATAGAGTGAAACGAAAGAATGCAAAATGATTGAAAATATGTAGAACTTGACAGAGAGTTAAAAAACTGTGAAATATGAGGGTGATGCCAATTGTAAAATGTCCCTCAAAAGCCTGGAAAAGAGACAGGGTGAACTAGAGATCAAAAGTAGAATAGAGATCATCCAGATCATACTATTATTATATTCAGATAAAATGTTTAGAAGTGTCATTGAGAACGGAGAAGACATTCTATCACTCAGACAGTAATGAAAAAGTACGAGTTGGAGGGAAAAACACACAAGGAGGAGAGAGAGATATAAAATAGAAAGACTGAATTTTGTAAGGAATTTGATAAGTTCTGGAGAACAAACTAATGACAAATGAACAAATGACAAATGAACTCATGACAAATGGACAAATGAACAAATGACAAATAAGCTAATGACAAATGAACAAATGACAAATGAACAAATGATAAATGGACAAATGACAAATAAACAAATGACAAATGGACAAATGACAAATGAACAAATGATAAATGAATAAATGACAAATGAACAAATGACAAATGAACAAATTCCAAATAACAAATGAACAAACTAAATGATAAATGAACAAATGACAAATGAACAGAATAAATGACTAATGAATAAATGACTAATGACCAAACTAACTGACAAATGAACAAAGTAAAGACTTGAGGACAAAGCAAAAATTATTCTAAAGAAAAAAAAATGGTTTTCTAACTTTGAAATACGAGAATTAAGCCATCAAGTAAGTCACAAAGAAAATGCTCAACAAGTGCTCTCAAAGAAGCTAAAACAGAAAATCTTGAAAAAGCAAAAGACTGACAATACAACGAAGAAATAAATCAAATATATTTTCTAAAAAGGAGAGACTCAGAAGATGCCAGAACAGGGTTAAGCAATTGGAAAAAGTAAATAAAAAATGAATATAAAATTCTAGAGTAATGAAAGAAAATTCGACCGGAAGTCAGTGGAAGAAAGCATGGAAAAAATTGACCTGGTGGATGAAAATGTATTTTACTTTTAAAAATTCATAACTATCAAAAAAATATTAGATAAGCAGCTACGTAAATACCTACAAAAAGCAGGAATACCCGAATGGGTAAAAAAAAAAATTGAACACACACACACACACACACACACACACACACACACACACACACACACACACACACACACACACACACACACACACACACACATAAATAAATATATATAATTATATATATAAAGAAAATGCAAAAGAGGTTCCACATTTACAAAGTCGCAAGAAAAGATTAACCACCACGTGCACATGGATGATATTAAAATGTTTTTACCCAAGAAAAAAAAAATGCAACAAAAGAGGTATCTTCCAGGGAGAATCTCTCTTTCTTGCCACTTCTACTTGTTATAGATATGATGACAATTATTTACTAAGAAAATTTAAAGGAGACTCCAAAATGAAAATCAAAGCAATAAAAAGAGGCATCTTCTGATGAGACTCTCTCTTTCTTAACACTTCTACTTGTTATAGCAATGATGACAATTATTTACTAAGAAAATTCAAAGGAGACTCCAAAATGAAAAAAAAAAGCAATAAAAAAAAGGCATCTTCTAAAGAGACTCTTTCTTGCCACTTCTACTTGTTATAGCGATGATGAATATTATTTACTAAAAAAATTCAAAGGAGACTAAAAAATGAAAGAAAAAGCAATAAAAAGAGGCATCTTCAAAGGAGACTCTCTGTTGCTTGCCATTTCTACTTGTTATAGCGATGGTGACAATTATTTACTAAGAAAATTCAAAGGAGACTCCAAAATGAAAAAAAAAAGCAATAAAAAGAGGCATCTTGTAAGGAGACTCTCTGTTTCTTGCCACTTCTACTTTTTATAGCGATGAAAACAATTATTTATTAAGAAATTTAAAAGGAGACTCCAAAATGAAAAAAAAGCAATAAAAAGTGGCATCTTCTGAGGAAACTCTCTGTTTTTTTGCAACTTCTACTTGTTATAGCGATGATGACAATTATTTACAAAGAAAATTCAAAGGAGACTCCAAAATGAAAAAAAGCAATAAAAAGTGCCATCTTGTAAGGAGACTCTCTGTTTCTTGCCACTTCTACTTGTCATATCGATGATGACAATTATTTACTAAGAAAATTCAAAAGAAACTCCAAAATGAAAAAAAAGCAAAAAAAAAAGACGCATCTTCTAAGGAGACTCTCTGTTTCTTGCCACTTCTAATTGTTATAGCGATGATGACAATTATTTACTAAGAAAATTCAAAGGAGACTCCAAAATGAAAAAAAGTAATAAAAAGTGGCATCTTCTAAAGAGACATTCTGTTTCTTGCCATTTCTACTTGTTATAGCGATGATGACAATTAATTACTAAGAAAATTCAAAGGAAACTCCAAAATGAAAAAAAGCAATAAAAAGAGGCTTCTTCTAAAAAGACTCTCAGTTTCTTGCCACTTCTACTTGTCATAGCGATGATGACAATTATTTACTAAGAAAATTTAAAGCACACTCCAGAATAAAAAAAAAAAGCAATAAAAAGAGGAATCTTCTAAGGAGACTCTCTGTGTCTTGCCACTTCTACTTGTCATATCGATGATGACAATTATTTACTAAGAAAATTCAAAGGAGACTCCAAAATGAAAAAAAGTAATAAAAAGTGGCATCTTCTAAAGAGACTTTCTGTTTCTTGCCATTTCTACTTGTTATAGCGATGATGATAATTAATTACTAAGAAAATTCAAAGGAAACTCCAAAATGAAAAAAAGCAATAAAAATAGGCATCTTTTAAGGAAACTCTGTTTCTTGCCAATTCTACTTGTTATAGCGATGATGACAATTATTTACTAAGAATATTCAAAGGAGACTCCAAAATGAAAAAAAGCAATAAAAAGAGGCATCTTCTAAGGAAACTCTGTTTCTTGCCAATTCTACTTGTTAGAGCGATGATGACAATTATTTACTAAGAATATTCAAAGGAGACTCCAAAATGAAAAAAAGCAATAAAAAGAGGCATCTTCTAAGGAAACTCTGTTTCTTGCCAATTCTACTTGTTAGAGCGATGATGACAATTATTTACTAAGAATATTCAAAGGAGACTCCAAAATGAAAAAAAGCAATAAAAAGAGGCTTCTTCTAAGGAAACTCTGTTTCTTGCCACTTCTACTTGTTATAGCGATGATGACAATTATTTACTAAGAAAATTCAAAAGAGACTCCAAAATGAAAAAAGGCAATAAAAAGTGGCATCTTCAAAGGAGACTCTCTGTTTCTTGCCATTTCTACTTGTCATAGCGATGATGAATATTATTTACTAAAAAAATTCAAAGAAGACTAAAAAATGAAAGAAAAAGCAATAAAAAGAGGCATCTTCAAAGGAGACTCTCTGTTTCTTGCCATTTCTACTTGTTATAGCGATGGTGACAATTATTTACTAAGAAAATTCAAAGGAGACTCCAAAATGAAAAAAAAGCAATAAAAAGAGGCATCTTGTAAGGAGACTCTCTGTTTCTTGCCACTTCTACTTTTTATAGCGATGAAAACAATCATTTATTAAGAAATTTAAAAGGAGACTCCAAAATGAAAAAAAAGCAATAAAAAGAGGCATCTTCTGAGGAAACTCTGTGTTTTTTTGCAATTTCTACTTGTTATAGCGATGATGACAATTATTTACAAAGAAAATTCAAAGGAGACTCCAAAATGAAAAAAAGCAATAAAAAGTGCCATCTTGAAAGGAGACTCTCTGTTTCTTGCCACTTCTACTTGTCATATCGATGATGACAATTATTTACTAAGAAAATTCAAAAGAGACTCCAAAATGAAAAAAAAGCAAAAAAAAAAAAGACACATCTTCTAAGGAGACTCTCTGTTTCTTGCCACTTCTACTTGTTATGGTGATGATGACAATTATTTACAAAGAAACTTCAAAGGAGAATCCAAAATGAAAAAGAAACAATAAAAAGAGGCATCTTCTAAGGAGACTCTCTGTTTCTTGCCACTTTTACTTGTTATAGCGATGATGACAATTATTTACGAAGAAAATTCAAAGGAGACTCCAAAATGAAAAAAAGCTATAAAAAGTGGCATCTTCTAAGGAGACTCTCAGTTTCTTGCCAATTCTACTTGTCTTATCGATGATGACAATTATTTGCTAAGAAAATTTAAAGGAGAATCCAAAATGAAAAAAAGCAATAAAAAGAGGCATCTTCCAAGGAGACTCTCTGTTTCTTGCCAATTCTACTTGTTATAGCGATGATGATAATTACTTACTAAGAAAATTCAAAGGAGACTCCAAAATGAAAAAAAGTAATAAAAAGTGGCATCTTGTAAAGAGACTTTCTGTTCTTGCTATTTCTACTTGTTATAGCGATGATGACAATTAATTACTAAGAAAATTCAAAGGAGACTCCAAAATGAAAAAAAGCAATAAAAAGAGCCTTCTTCTAAAAAGACTCTTAGTTTCTTGCCACTTCTACTTGTCATAGCGATGATGACAATTATTTACTAAGAAAATTTAAAGCACACTCAAGAATAAAAAGAAAAAGCAATAAAAAGAGGAATCTTCTAAGGAGACTCTCTGTGTCTTGCTACTTCTACTTGTCATATCGATGATGACAATTATTTACTAAGAAAATTCAAAGGAGACTCCAAAATGAAAAAAAGCAATAAAAAGTGGCATCTTCTAAAGAGACTTTCTGTTTCTTGCCATTTCTACTTGTTATAGTGATGATGATAATTAATTACTAAGAAAATTCAAAGGAGACTCCAAAATGAAAAAAAGCAATAAAAATAGGCATCTTCTAAGGAAACTCAGTTTCTTGCCAATTCTACTTGTTAGAGCTATGATGGCAATTATTTACTAAGAATATTTAAAGGAGACTCCAAAATGAAAAAAAAGCAATAAAAAGAGGCTTCTTCTAAGGAAACTCTGTTTCTTGCCAATTCTACTTGTTAGAGCGATGATGACAATTATTTACTAAGAATATTCAAAGGAGACTCCAAATTGAAAAAAAAGCAATAAAAAGAGGCATCTTGTAAGGAGACTCTCTGTTTCTTGCCACTTCTACTTGTTATAGCGATGATGAATATTATTTACTAAGAATATTCAAAGGAGACTCCAAAATGAAAAAAAAGCACTAAAAAGAGGTATCTTCTAAGGAGACTTTCTATTTCTTTCCACTTTTACTTGTTATAGCGGTGATTACAATTATTTTTTAAGAAAATTCAAAAGAGACTCCAAAATGAAAAAAAGCAATATAAAGAAGCATCTTGTAAGGAGACTCTCTGTTTCTTGCCACTTCTACTTATTTTAGCGATGATGACAATTATTTACTAAGAAAATTCAAAGGAGACTCCAAAATGGAAAAAAAAAACAATAAAAACAGGAATCTTCTAAGGAGACTCTCTGTTTCTTGCCATTTCTACTTGTTATAGCGATGATGACAATTATTTACTTAGAAAATTCAAAGGATAATCTAAAATGAATGAAAGCAATAAAAAGTGGCATCGTCTAAGGACACTCTCCGTTTCTTGCCATTTCTACTTGTTATAGTGATGATGACAATTGTTTATTAAGAAATTTCAAAGGAGATTCCAAAATTTAAAAAAAGCAATAAACAGAGGAATCTTCTAAGGAGACACTCTGTTTCGTGTCACTTGTACTTGTTATAGCGATAATCACAATTATTTACTAAGAAAATTCAAAGGAGACTCCAAAATAAAAAAACCCAATAAAAACAGGCATCTTCTAAGGAGGCTCTCTGTTTCTTTCCACTTCTAATTGTTATAGCGGTGATGACAATTATTTACTAAGAAAATTCAAAGGTGACTCCAAAATAAAAAAAGCAATAAAATGAGGCATCTTCTAAGGAGACTCTCTCTTTCTTGCTACTTCTACTTGTTATAGCGATGATGACAAGTATTTACTAAGAAAATTCAAAGGAGATTCCAAAATAAAAAAAAGCAATAAAAAGAGGTATCTTCTAAGGAGACTCTGTTTTTTGCCACTTCTACTTGTTATAACGATGATCACAATTCTTTACTTAGAAAATTCAAAGGAGACTCCAAAAAAAAAAAGCAATAAAAAGAGGCATCTTCTGAGGAGACTCTCTGTTTCTTGCCACTTCTACTTGTTATAGCGATGATGACAATTATTTACTAAGAAAATTCAAAGGACACTCTAAAATGAAAAAAAGCAATAAAAAGTGGCATCTTCTAAGGAGACTCTCTGTTTCTTGCCACTTCTAATTGTTATAGCGATCATGACAATTATTTACTAAGAAAATTCAAAGGAGACTCCAAGATGAAAAAAGCAATAAAAACAGGCATCTTCTAAGGAGACACTCTTTTTCTTTCCACTTCTACTTGTTATAGCGATGATGACAATTATTTACTAAGAAAATTCAAAGGAGACTCCAAAATGAAAAAAATAGCAATAAAAAGCGGCATCTTCTAAGGAGACTCTCTGTTTCTTGGCACTTCTACTTTTTATATTGATGATGACAATTATTTACTAAGAAAATTGAAAGGAGACTCCAAAATGAAAAAATAGCAATAAAAAGAGGCATCTTCTGAGGAGACTCTCTGTTTCTTGCCACTTCTACTTGTCATAGCGATGATGACAATTATATACTAAGAAAATTCAAAGGTGACTCCAAAATAAAAAAAGCAATAAAATGAGGCATCTTCTAAGGAGACTCTCTGTTTCTTGCTACTTCTACTTGTTATAGCGATGATGACAATTATTTATTAAGAAAATTCAAAGGAGATTCCAAAATGAAAAAAAAGCAATAAAAAGAGGTATCTTCTAAGGAGACTCTGTTTCTTGCCACTTCTACTTGTTATAGCGATGATCACAATTCTTTACTTAGAAAATTCAAAGGAGACTCCAAAAAAAAAAAAAGCAATAAAAAGAGGCATGTTCTGAGGAGACTCTCTGTTTCTTGCCACTTCTACTTGTTATAGCGATGATGACAATTATTTACTAAGAAAATTCAAAGGACACTCTAAAATGAAAAAAAGCAATAAAAAGTGGCATCTTCTAAGGAGACTCTCTGTTTCTTGCCACTTCTACTTGTCATAGCGATGATGACAATTATCTACTATGAAAATTCAAAGGAGACTTCAAATGGAAAAAAAAGCAATAAAAAGAGGCATCTTCTTAGGAGACTCTCTGTTTCTTGCCACTTCTACTTGTTATTGCGATGATGACAATTATTTACTAAGAAAATTCAAAGGAGACTCCAAAATGAAAAAAAGCAATAAAAAGAGGCATCTTGTAAGGAGACTCTCTCTTTCTCTCCACTTCTACTTGTTATAGTGATGATGACACTTATTTACTAAGAAAATTCAAAGTTGACTCCAAAATGAAAAAAAAAAGCATTAAAAACAGGCATATTCTAAGGAGACTCTCTGTTTCTTGCCACTTCTACTTGTTATAGCGCTTATGACAATTATTTACTTAGAAAATTCAAAGGAGAATCCAAAATGGAAAAAAAAAGCAATAAAGGAGGCATCTTCTAAGGAGACTCTCTCTTACCACTTCTATTTCTGTGTGCAATTTTGCCACCCAATTATTTAGTTAGAAAATTCTAGAAGAATTCCAAAGAAAAAAAAAAGGATCTTCTAGGGAAACTGTCTTGCCACTTCTATTTGTCATTGAAATGATGCAATTCAGTCATATACTTAGAAAATGCAAAGGACTCTCCACATTTACAAAGCCGCAATAAAAGATATAACACCACATCTACATGGATGTTTTTAAGATCTTTTCCCCTGAATAAAAAAAAGAATAAAAAGAGGCATCTTCCAGAAAGTCTCTCTTTCTTGTCCTCGTCTATTTGTCGTAGAAATGATGCAACTCAGTCATATATTAAGAAAATGCAAAGGACTCTTCACATTTACAAAGCCGCAAGAAAAGATATAACACCACATCTACATGGATGTTTTTAAGATCTTTTCCCCTGAATAAAAAAAAGAATAAAAAGAGGCATCTTCCAGAAAGACTCTCTTTCTTGTCCTCGTCTATTTGTCGTAGAAATGATGCAAC
Source organism: Sepioteuthis lessoniana (assembly GCA_963585895.1). NCBI lineage: Eukaryota > Metazoa > Mollusca > Cephalopoda > Myopsida > Loliginidae > Sepioteuthis > Sepioteuthis lessoniana. Next base: position 2,509 of record CAUZXS010000805.1, on the reverse strand, counting down.
TCAGTCATATATTAAGAAAATGCAAAGGACTCTTCACATTTACAAAGCCGCAAGAAAAGATATAACACCACATCTACATGGATGTTTTTAAGATCTTTTCTCCTGAATAAAAAAAAGTATAAAAAGAGGCATCTTCCAGAAAGACTCTCTCTTTCTTGCCTCTTCTATTTGTCGTAGAAATGATGCAACTCAGTCATATATTAAGAAAATGCAAAGGACTCTTCACATTTACAAAGCCGCAAGAAAAGATATAACACCACATCTACATGGATGTTTTTAAGATCTTTTCCCCTGAATAAAAAAAAGTATAAAAAGAGTCATCTTCCAGAAAGACTCTCTCTTTCTTGCCTCTTCTATTTGTCGTAGAAATGATGCAATTCAGTCATATATTAAGAAAATGCAAAGGACTCTTCACATTTACAAAGCCGCAAGAAAAGATATAACACCACATCTACATGGATGTTTTTAAGATCTTTTCCCTTGAATAAAAAAAAGAATAAAAAGAGGCATCTTCCAGAAAGACTTTCTCTTTCTTGCCTCTTCTGTTTGTCGTAGAAATGATGCAATTCAGTCATATATTAAGAAAATGCAAAGGACTCTTCACATTTACAGAGCTGAAAGAAAATATATAACACCATATGTACCTAGATGATATTTTTACTCAAGAATGAAACGAACAAAAATCCCGTTTTGGAAGCATTAGAAATTGCAGCCAAAATATAAAAATTGAATTTGATATTAAAAAATGCGCGAAAGTCTTTGTGAAAAATGGAAAAAGAGAAATAATTGAAGGAATAATACTGTACCTTCAAGAAAGGAACAGAACGCTTGGAGTCAAAGAAAAGTACCCGTTCCTGAGATACCATGTAGTAACAATAAGATAAAAAGAAACATTGAACAAAGACAAATCGTTGCAGTTGCTCTTCGAGCAGTTAACAAGAACTGAGTGAACAGATAATCAGATGTAAATTTGGCAACTTTAGTCGAAGGTGACCCAAAGGCTCCCTTTTAAATAGCTACTATACTGAGATGTAGGGGAGGGCACGACTCCTTTCCTTGGATTGCTCTACTTTACCCTTAATCCGTACCTGAGTGCTAAGCAAGGCGGCATCAAGTACCATTTTTTGAGTCTTTGTTATGACTCGACTGAGGATTGAACCCCGGTCTCTCGGACCATAAGCGAACACTCTACTCATTAGGCCAATATCCCGGTTTACGAATATTTGGACCATAACAGTTGTTTAATCAACTTGGATACTTAGAGATTTAAGAATTGCTGTCATTCTGATTTCTGTAGAACTGTTTTGAAAATCTCGGAAATAACAGAGTAATAATAATATGGAACATAAAGGTGACAGTGAAACCAGTTAGAGTGAGAACATTTCGAACAACTCCACATCCAACAACAAAAACAACAAAAAAAGGGAAAAAAGGAAAGAGAAAGAGAGATTGGATTACATCAATGCATGTAACAATTTCTGTCTTGTGGTCTGTACATTTTGGTAGTTGTAAAATAAAAAATAACAATATATACGACTAGCCTCTAAATATGCTTATAGTTGACTGGTCAATTCCATCATGAATATCATATTTACCAACCCCTCCGCTCGGGCAGGATATGACACAAGGTCAGTTTTCAAGCAGAGTTTAACAGGTTTGAATTTAGAGTTTTCCTTCTCCTAGACTAGTTGCCTAGACTAGTTGCCTAGACCAGTAGCCTTACTATTTACCCATAGCTGGAGGGGGAATAATTGGATTGATACCTTTCCCAAGGGTATTAGTGCTATGTGAAATACAATCAGTCTCGTCCAGGATTTGAACTCGAGTCGCCGTGTCCATTTCCTATGACGATAACCATTACACCACTGTATGAGAAGAAGAAGAAGAAGAAGAAGAAGAAGAAGAAGAAGAAGAAGAAGAAGAAGAAGAAGAGCAGTAACAGCAACAACAAAAAAAAATAATGATATGATAACAAGAACATACTTCTTTCAATTGAACTGTTACTTACGCAAATAACAAGCAGGAATTAGTGATTAACTAAGCTTAGCTTAGTCGTGACACAAAGATAGAATTATGTAGTGTGAGAATCGAACTCACTAACAATGATCTGCCATTTGATCTAATCATTACATCACATGAAGGGTCCATAGTTATTTTCTCTCAGTTGCACTGTATATATTATGCAAATAAAACACAGAGGTCATATAAGTCGGTGGTTGTAATTAGGTTTCCTTTCTTAAGAAAGGAAACCTAATTTCTTAAGAAAGCTGTATTTTTGCTAAGGAACAGGTTTCAAGTATTCACACAGAATATTTTTTTTGCAAATTATTGTGAAGAAAACTATGGAGAATTTGTTTTTTCAGCAGACAAAATAAAAAAAATGCAATTTTGGAAAATTAAATTAATGCATGAAAGAGTTAAATAAACAAGTGCTTGCCTAATTAAAGGTATTACGCCCACGCTCTAACTTTTGGCTGCAAACCACCCCCAAAGAACATTTAACACAAGA